>JAHDVE020004594.1:0-145373 GCA_022606495.2 Halesus radiatus
TTTTACTTTTATCTTAAAATGAATACCGCTGAAATCTCGGTTGTAACGTCATCCTCTTTGTCGTAAACGACACATGTAACAGGAAATTACAACAGATCTCTCAGCGGCAGCACCATAATAGAATTCACTCTCATATAAAACTGAAGCATTACAATTTTCTGCGCAAATTGATGATGTCATAGATTTTGAGTCGAATAAAGCAAGTAATTTTGGTTTCATTCATAATTTTACAAAATTGACGTTTTTAGCTAAATTAATATTAATTAACTTTTTTTAAATTTTGATAAAATAAGAACCCGATGTATTGCGCACCTCTACAACTCATTTCAGTCCTTAGTCGGAAGCGTCGAGTCGAGTAGTGAGCATATCACGAACCGTTAGTGTGATAAAATGGCTCATCGGAATTAGAAAGTTTGCCACTGCCAACAGATCTAACTCCAGCCGAGACGCATTTCTCCGCAGCCACCGAATCTGATGGCTGAGACCTCGCGGGGATGCTAATCTATATTCATGGGGAGATCCTTCCAGCCTGCCGAACGGGACCGGATTCGGGTCTGAATTGCAGGGCCGCCGCCCCCGCCTTAATAACCCCTTCGGATAAAACTTATCCAGCAAATCTAAAATACTACCCAAATCAACTAGGTTCAAGGGGGGGAGGAATTATCTATAGTTTATTAATTCGAACGCAATACGATAAATATAATGTTTATTTTTATAAATAAAAATATTGGTTACTATTTAAAATTATATTTAAGGCTTGGCATTTATCAAAATCAAATCAGAAATATGACCCTTTTCTGACCGTCCTACATATTAAATAATTAAAAAAAGGCGAAGAAAAATAATTGAAATTCTTTACCGGTACTTTTAAAAATAAAAGTTTTGTAATCTCGATTAAAAAAAAATTAAAGTAGTGTTTACGAAAAAAAAAATACAATACTTCGGATAAAACTTATCCAGTCAATACTATCAAGCAAATCTAAAATACTACCCAAATCAACTAGGTTCAAGGGGGGGAGGAATTATCTATAGTTTATTAATTCGAACGCAATACGATAAATATAATGTTTATTTTTTTAAAATAAAAATATTTGTTACTATTTAAAATTATATTTAAGGCTTGTCATTTATCAAAATCAAATCAGAAATATGACCTTTTTCTGACCGTCCTACATATGTTTTACAAAATATTTTTAAATTTTTAATATTGCAAAAAAAAAATTAAAAAGAGAAGAAATAAAAAATTAAATGAAGTATTGTATTTTTTTTTCATAAACACTACTTTAATGTTTTTTTAATCGAGATTACAAAACTTTTATTTTTTTAAAATACCGGTAAAGAATTTCAATTATTTTTCTTGGCCTTTTTTTAATTATTTAATATGTAGGACGATCAGAAAAAGTCATATTTCTGATTTGGTTTTGATAAATTCTAAACCTATGTAAATTTATTGAATTTATAATAAATATTTTTGCTTTAAAAACATTATGTTTATCGTATTGCGTAATAGTATTATCATTATATCGAATTAATAAATAATCCCTCTCCGACGTCCCTCTCCCCCTTAATGACGTATTCCAAATTAGCCGGACGCACACAAATGCTGATGTCAATCAGAACAATGTGCGAATTAATCAAACTGTGAAGGTTCCGACATATTCTTTGATACAATCATTACTTTCGGTAGAAAATTGAAAGCTATTTTACTGTAAATAACAACTTTGACGCACTTCGTTGAGACATTGTGTGCCTTTTCTAGTTTTTCTGTGTAACATAATTTTTCCCCTTTAAATTTTTTTTTTTTTTTTTTAAATTAAAACAAAATAACTTTGTATACATCACTTTATTAATATACAATATTACTACATGTTTCGTGAGCGATGGTCACATCCTGATTGTAATTTCCTAATTACTTGTCTTTCCCCTACCACCCCTCCCCACTTAAATCTAACTGTTCTATATTTTAATTGTTAACTTCAGTATACATTGATACCGAAACATGTAGTAATATTGTATATTAATAAAGTGATGTTTACAAAGTTATTTTGTTTTAATTAAAATACATAATGACATCACAAAGTGAAAACCTTCTAGAAGAAAAATTCTTCTTCGAAAAAATAAATTTATTTGTTTGGTTATTTCTGCTGCTCATGTGTATCTGTGAAAATTAGTTAGGATGCAGGCGATATTGTTTGTTAATTACTGTCTGTATCTGTGTTTTCTCATTAACTACGAAAAAAACATATTTATAACAATTCATCACTGAATTGTTCAGCAGAAAGGTGTATTTTGTTTATGAACTTTTTATTTTGTTCGTGGATTTTGCAAAAGCCGTGTGTATTCAGTTTTATATTTTTCTAAAGGCCGATTTTCTACAATTGCTTTGGTTAATTGCTGGTTTTCTACTTCCCGCTCCATACTGCTATTTTTTCAAAAGCATAACTCTGTTAATCTAACAACCTTCCGTTGTATATCCCCCCCAATCCCATCCCCTACAGTAAACAATGCCTACTCTTACAAACTTACAAGCGACAATGCAAATTAGTTGCGGTCTTGCATAACTTCCATCGTTATAATTTTATTTGTCAACAATATCGGGAATCTTCGAGTACTAGTCGATTTATTGTGATTTGACCAAAATTGATTATTAAACAATGTTAACAATAAAAAAATATGTATATATTAATATTGTTATGTTTTTTATACGTACTGCTGGGTAATTATTATTACGCGTGACAGCTGTAAGTACTCGTCATATGATAATAATTTTCATCAAGCAAAACATTTTTTTATTACATTAACTTATTATAGCTTATAAACCTCGTTGTAATATTTTGTAAATCACCGAAGATAATATTAACAAATCTCAAATGAAATATAAAACAGAAAAGACATAGAAAATAAATAGGTAACAGTCGAATCTGGGACTCGAACCCAGGACCTCTCAGTCTATCCGGGATATACCAAGAGGTCCTGATGCGATCGTTACCTTTTTATTTTTAATTGTATTTTCTTTTTTTATATTTCATTTGAGATTTGTTGATATTTTCTTCAATGACTAAATAAAAATATTTATTACTTAAGGCTAAACGAAACGTAATATGCGCTCAGGGATGGCGCTAATTTTAATATTTAAAAAAAAACACTTATAGCACGTAATGCTTTTAAATATTAAAATGAATTGTTTGTTGCCGGGTACGCGAAATATGAATTGGAATAAATTCTTTTTGCAGATTTAAAGCTGAAGTCCTTTAAAAAACCTATAAAAATATATTGTAAAACTAACACAGTATTTTTATAAGTTTCTTGGGGGACTTGAGCTTTAAACTTACAATAACGATTTATTCCATTTCATATTCCATGTGTACACTCGTCAACAAATAATTATTTTCAATATTTAAAAGCATTAAATGCTAATAGCATTTTTTCTAGAAAAAAAAATATTTTGCGCCATCTGTGGGCGCATATTCCGTTTCGTTTAGACTTAAATAAAAAAAGTTCTACAAATTAAACATGAAAACAATAAATACAATTTAATCAATTCGCCGCTTCACCAGTTACCTGCATTACTTTGTAAAATGCATTTATTTCTCTTGGAGATTTTTGAGGATTTCAACACCATTGAATAGGATTTTAAAAAAATTGGAGAAGAACTAATATAGGTGCTCCAATTCCTTTGCATTGTTGGTACTTCATTATTATTACAATCCTTTTAAAAAATGCGCAACAACTACTGGATCCGTCACTGTTCCCTCGGCTTCTTATCCGTGATGTGTTTTGAGGTAAATTTGTACTAAATGGATAAGGAATGGGCGCCACGAGCTAACTACCAAAAGGAAAGCATCTGCAATTATAATTAGTGAAATTTTAGAAGCTAATTTTGTATTTTATCATGTAAGTGCAATGTTTTCAAGATTCATAAACCCACCGGGGTTTTCATAAGTTTATAAACCAGAGTTTAAAATTAAAAAAAAAATCCCTTTTGTGTAAGTACTTAAATTTACATTATTATCGGGTGTTAGAGCAGGGTTTTGTGAATAAACACAGAATTATATAAAAGAAACGCCTTATATCAAATTTACAATTTAAATTTACGCCCTTGAGGTGATTTTTCACAAAAACGGCGCTATATAGATCATCCAATTATTATTATTATTATTATTATTAAAAATCAGGCTTCCCTGACCGTTTGAAAATAATATGAATATTTATGATATTGGACTGTACCATTGCCATGCCGTAACGTTTTTTTCTATTTTCCAGAATAATTGTTTTGTTTTGTTTTTCAATTTTGAGTTCACTTATGAATTGATTAATTTTTAAAAAAAATCTCTGGTTTTTTTGGGAAAAAACGCCCATCTTCCTGAATTCCTTCAAATATTTTTTCTTCAAAACTTTAAAAAAGTTTTTTTTATCTTTTGTAAATCTTAATTTACGGCTAGCTACTCTATTCCTATGTTTGTAGTTATAAATGAGTGAAAGGGAATGCATTTTATTGTAACGAAAATCAAAAGCTTTCCTAAAACATTGAGAAGTAAAATACTTGGCTTATGGCTCCCTAATACTCGTATATTTACACATTTCTCAGACGCCTATCATTCACATCTTCCCCGGTCCCCGCCCCCCTCCCACCCTTCCTCCCCTCGCCCGCCTAGCCACCCTCTCTCCTTCCCGGCATAATAAATCTGTCAACTTTATATTGTGTTCATTTTATTTATGGGCCAAATCAAGTTGCTTGAGCAGCGTGTGTGTGCCCCCCTTACCCCGCCTCTCTCCGCCCGGCCCATATGCCCCGGGCCTTTGTTGCCCCTGTTTACCCTAAATTTTTTGTCTTAAGGGTAGTAAATTATTTCGACTTAGACATGAATTATTTTAATGCCGGGAATTTTCATTTGAGATTCCATTTTTGCTCTGACGGAAATGTTATATTTCTGAGCGGCTCATATTCATTTCCGAATAGTGATATTATGTAGATTTTATCATCCTTTGTAGTCCATGGTAATAGGGCAATCACAATATAGAGGAGAGATCGCCCAGATCTTTACGAAGTTCAAGTAAACTTTTTCGCATATCAAATTTAAATTTAATAAAAATTGGATGTTTTCGCATCATTCACCATTTAATGGCAATCGACAAAAATACAGAAGTGAAATGTTTAACGTTGCTTCCAATTCTCTTTGCGATAGTTCCTCCAGCTCTAGACAAGATGAGTCGCGTGTAGGTATAGCTAGAAAAACGCAATGTTTAAGCTGAAGCACCTTTTTACATGATATTTTCAAACGATTTGTTCAAATTACGCGTACAGAGTACAGAAAGGCTAAGAGGTATACCCTCACGTCTATGGAAATATTAAATGGCACCCAACATATCGATCAAATGATACATTATGATTAGAATTAATTTTATTTGTATTTTAATTATCGAAGGGGTGGAGACATTGTAAATCAGAAAGCTCACTCAGGACTTGGGCCGGTGGAGAGGGCGGTTCTTCAATACGCTCGCGCTGTATTCCAACGTATTCTTTGATTGACCGCTTACAAAATTATTATTTATTAACGCTGTGTGCAAGATAATGAAAACCCTTTCTTGACGTTTTCAAATTGGTTTTTGATGACGAGCTTAGCGACATTTCAAAGCACTTTGTGAGCCATCGTGAATGTGGAAATTATCGACTATAAATAGGCAAAACCCTTCAGGAGACTATTTTTGAGAATGTTTTCCTTTAAGTGGTGTCAGATAGAATAATTTTCAATTGACAATATGGTCAAATCTTGAAACGGAGTATTTTTATTTTATTTTAAAAACTATATCGTATTATTTTTATTATTTTATTTATTTTTTAAACTATCGGTGAAATGAGTCAAACCTCATATCTCTTATAATATTAGGAATAGAAACGCAATATTTTACACTTGAGGAAAAAAAAATGTCTTGTATGAAAATCAAGATTAAAAATTAATTTTACGAAAATAAAATATTCTGTTGCGAAATCACTTTGTGGCGTCATAGTTAATAAATGAATAAGAATTACTTAGTTTAAACCACTACTTTTAATATATATATCTACATGTTTCGGAAGCAAACCTCCCCTCATCAGGATAAACAATGTACAAATAAATGATCTATGTACATATATTACTATATTGTTTATCCTGATGAGGGTAGCTTTGCTTCTGAAACATGTCGATATTTATATATTAAAAACAGTGTATTCGTTTTTATCGTTTCCTGTAAAGTTTTCATTGTGTGGCTTAAATGGTTTTACCTGTTTACGGTCGATATATTTAAGCGACTATGAAATTTAAACTACCTAAATGTGTGTTATCAAGCTTTTTCTAATATTTCATTTTCCATTTTAACATTGCTCATCTCCTTAGCCTCAATTCCGTGTCATTTTTTAAATTAAAAAATGTATTCACTTTAACAGAATTAAAATACAAATCCACCTTCCCTTTCTCCGAATTCAATGGACAAAAACACCTTTAAAGGGTGACATTTGAATAATAAAACAAGGAAGTAAAGAATTTTTAAATTGTATTATATTATAATATACCTAATATAATAATGCCTATTCAATTTGCAGGTACAATCTGAAGCAGCACGCGACCCGACACTCGGGCCGCCTATGGCCGTGCCCGGCTCCCGAATGCACGTACACCGCACGCAGCCCTTCCGAGTTGCGCGTGCACCAAACCACACACTCAGTTGCGCGCCCCTATCGCTGCACGGAGTGCCAGTACGCAGCTAAGACGAAGAGCCAGTTGGCAAGGTATTACCTTCTCCAACTTTGGATTTTTAATCTAACAGAAGTTGCTCTTTCGCATGCGTAACTAAACCAAATCACTCAGATCCCCATATGTGGTCCTCCATCGAGGTTTAAGATCCCTTTAAATTATGTTACGTTCCTTTTGTGCCGACATAACCGACACCTAAAGGCCATCAGTGTATTCTATTGGGCCATGCTCATAGTAATGCGCAAAAAGGTGTCATAGCTTATGCACCGTACCGTCAACAGCGGAAGAAGACAGAAATCATAATTCATAATCACCTCCTTTCCAGGTTTGTCTACAGCTATTTACTTTAGCTCTTGAGATGATTTTTCACCAAAACGGCGCTATACAAATTATCGAATTATTATTATTATTAGACTCTCTTTTCTGATTTTTGTTTCCTACTCTACCTCTCGTCTTAAAGACTTTCTCATCCATCTAGAAGTGTTGGAACTAAACTTTAGAAAACCTATCTAATTATGTATGTTCTCTCTTCCTTAAAGACACTGCAAGACGCACTCCCTGCGAGAGAAGAACGTGCAGTGCCCCCACTGCCCCTTCAAGACGGAGCAGAGGGCCCGCCTCGAGAGACACATGCGCCTGCACTCGGGCTCTAAGCCCTTCGCCTGTCGGTACTGCACTTATACCTGCAATAATCTGGTAAGAAACTGTTCTAAATCTAGAACGGAAAACCGACATTCAATCACCTAATTTCATCATCTCTGACAATGTATTAATCACCGTTTTTTTTTGCGTATCACAACTCATGTGAATCTAAAATTTTTATTTTGTCATCGGCGCGAAAAGTCCACTCCCCTTGAACCAGACTCTTCCTGTTGGTAGATACTACGTGGGAACTTTTCAAAAGTTTCCTTTTTCTTGTAGTTTAGTTCATTGTATTTTCTGAATTGCTCTCACCTGGTCTTACCGTATTTCACGCGAGAACGACTGTTGAAACGACATTCTTCTATAAATATTGAAGAACATTCGCATTAATTCAGGTAGGTGGCTCTCCAAGTGTGGGTAAATTTCCAGGATATCGACCGTAAAGAACAAATACAAGCAGCAGTAACGCTGGAAATCGGCCGAATAACTTTGCATCCGAGGAATGAGATGAGTGCCAATATTCATTAAACAGCTGCCTCATTAATAATGAACCCTTCGCGTTAATGGTAGAGGCAGAGAGCGTGGTGCCAGTTAAATCTCGAGGAACGGGTTCGTCACAGCGAGGACTCCTCGCCACTCGCCATCGCCAACGACTGTCTGGCCGCTAAGAGACGTGATATACGAAAATGAACGGCCATCTTAACGAGCGCTTTGGCCGAGATTTGCGCGGATCAGTTTTCACAGACGGCTCGTTGGCGGCGTTATGTATCGCTTATTGCTTTTGTTCCCCCTTACATATTACTTTATGTCCTATCGGAAATAAGATTTTCCGGATGGCAATATTTCCTTAATGAGAATCGTGCCTGCACCAAAACTACTCGCAGGCCTCCTTGAAGCAGTATAGTGCTGGGTGCTGCATGTATGTGTTATCTATTAGATCGACGATGATTTTTTGCTGAAAATCTCGTTAGTTTACTATTGCGCTGTTTAACGCTATCGCTTTTCTCAAAAGATGAGCAATACTTTCTTGCCATTATTTTTTGGGTAGATATTTATTAAAATCACTAAGTACTGAAGTTTGATTACGTTTTCTATCTTGGATTTAATTTAATAAAGCGTTAATAATAAAAATGTGATGATTCGTTTGTTAAGCCTCGCTTGCATGGAGTTATTTCATCTCTGCTATAGGCTGCGGCGAGTAATGAGCCACTGGTTTTATCCAAATACGCTGAAATCTCGCGTTTATCACGATCAGAATTGTACATGTTCTAATCGAATCTCCGCTATGTTCAATAGCTACTAATTGAGTTACGAATACCTTGTCAATACCTCGCTCCGTGTGATCAATGCTGTACACACGATTTATTCTTGTTCAAATGGAACTGGGATTCTTATAAAATTCTTAGAAGATTCTCTTAGGTCTAATAAATTTTCTAACTAGGACTCCTTGTATTCGTATTTATGAGAAAATATCTAAAACATTTTCAATCCAAATTCAGAAAATCAGAAAAAACTACCTACGAGTATGTAGACGTTTAGTGTTAACACTATTATTCATTTATAGAAATGAATAGAAACACTTCCTTTCTCCAACTACTTTGAATTTCTTCGGAGAATAGAAAAATACAGAATGAGCCCACTTTTTTAAGTATTGTTTTTTTTTTTTAATTTCATTAAAGATTTTTGGAGAGTTTGAACGACGCGCACCACACCCAATTCAAAAATTGAATCATAAGTAGGTTTTAAAAATTTGCTAAATCGAACAAAAACTACCTAACTGCGTTGGGATGATACCAAAAAATATCCTAAGTCTTTGCCTCACACTCACTTCGTGATAAATCGCACCCCAAGAAGCAAGTATCTCCCAACTCCATGATGTGGTTCTCGCACGTTCCTAGTAGGTAATCTCAGTTCTCAGTGTTGTCTTCAATGGCTGCTGTGACGACCACGGATGGTTCAAATGAGATCCGGGCTTATTTATGGCTAGCTGGTTGGTTTTTCAGTACACAGCGGGACGCGGCTTGCCACATTAATTCAGCGCATAATAAACATATCGACGCCGCAGACAGCGAGACGTGCGGAATCTTTAACAAATCTGCAGGAAACTTCACGCGATATTCGCATGCCGAACAACGCGTTTTATACCGCGTCATGCGTTATCGGTACGAACACCGAGCACCGTGCTGAACGGCGCTAAATAAATCACGAATGTTTTGATTTTGAACACAACATTTAGAATTTTGAAGCACGAAGAGGAAATAAATTAGCGTTCGATTTGGGCAAAGGGATACCAGAATTACTATTATCATTTTTTATTAGGTAGGTACCTAAGTATAACTTGTCATTTATAGCTTGGCAATAAAATGTGGAAATTTAATAAAGTAGAACTATTTTTTTTCATTACTGTGGCACCACCCAACTACTCTTTTATTTTCTATCTGTGAATTTAATTTTGTTTTTTTTATTATTTTTATTATTTATCTAACATCTAATACGTGGTTATTTCGACGCATAAAATTAAAGAAATACAAAAAAACGCCTTTCCATGTAATTATCTTCCTTGCTAAGCGTTAAATAAAATACAATAGTTTTTAACAACAAATTATCTTAGAGTATGGTGTAGAATTATCTCCTTTATGAAATTACCACTAATATCTAAAGATCGTTTGGTTAAAGCACTTGGAAAAGCAAAAATATGCACTTGGGCCATTTTTTTAAAGGTTCTTTGATTTTCCCTCTCAGCCGTAATCGTGTTGCCTTTTAAAACCTTTTAAACGATTACACCGCCCTCACTTTTTGTCTACTTTTAAATGTCAGACTGTACCTACCACATTATCTTGCTTCCTATTTAGTAAAAAGTTCAAACCACACAAAGGAAAGTACATAATATGTAATGGAAATTTTGGAGTAATTTTAAAGCAGTATCGTAGTTAAATAATAACCTTTTTATATTCTCGTCCGTTCAGAAGAAAGGGATTTTTTCTAATTTACGGGTTATGACAATTTTAATTCGTGTTTTGTATATAAAAATTCCAAATTTTACCTACAGGTTGTCATAATAAAGTACACAAAAACGGAAAGAATTTTTTTAAATAGCAACACCAAGATGGTTCAAATTAGTTGAAAGAACAAATGATGAATCTTTAAAAAACCACTATAGTTCAAGTGAATATATTTTCACATCAATATCAAATGATGTTAAAAAATTTGTGGTAATTCATGAAAGGGGATGTTTCTACATCAAGTACCAAGGAAATTTATTTTTTAAACTTGTTCACTCCTTAGCGAGAAAATTGCAGGATTTTTTATTTTATTTTTGAAGCGCATGTATCGAATAAGCCATTTTTTAGATGTTAAATAAATTAACTAAAAAACTATGTTGAAAAAGCACGCATATTTTTTTTTTAAATCCATCCAGTCAACGTATCGATTTAGAAGTCAAACATAACATCACATTAGAACAATATTTTTTGTTCTATAATCGATTTGCCATAGTAATGAATATTTTTATTTCCGTTTTATTAAATTTCTAGATTATGTTTATTTATTTACGCCCAAATTGAGATTTACACATAATATTTTTTATCAAGACAGACTCTACGTTTGAATAAGACCTACCTACTAACTAGACATCAAAGTTTTTAAATGTTGTGTTCTTCGCATTATAGTAATGTGTGGGTACCTACCTACCTACCTACCTAACTATTTACCCACTTATAAAGACCCTAAATTTGCTGCACTTGTTGTGACATCAAAATTCCACAAAACATTTATTCCATGAAACTAAATGGTACATGCACAAATAGGTACGAACTTTGTGCACGCAGGCATCACAGAGTATTCGGGTAATAATACAAAATATAATATGTAGGTACAGTACCGTGATTTAAAATCAACAAGAATGCGGAACAATAAATTAAAAACTTTTTCTTACCTCCCATTGAAACATTTTTGTTGCTTTTATAATTTATTGTACTAGATTAAATAATAATTATGGTTTTGGATGACATACAAATCTAGTCCTTGTAGAAATTTAATTGGTGTATTCTTACTATATATTTTATGTTCTTCAAATTCTGTTATTTTAGGTCAAAAGTAAATATTACGCAGCACTTCCGAAATATAAATTAAAATATCTAATGTTAAATGTCACGTTTGACTTAAAGAACATTAATGGTTAGAAGACGATTTAAATTTCCGGGAAGATCTTTTTAGGAAGATACAACCAACCACAACCGACCCAATAAAAGTTATCATTTTTATTTCAGGAAAACCTCAGGAAGCACGTCCTGTCTAGAAACAAACACAAAAATAAATTCCTCTACGAATGCGAACACTGCGTAATGCCAGAACTCTACCGGAGCAATTTCGCCAAGGAATTTAGCACCCATCTAGCATCGGCACATCCTTCCTTGTATCCAGACAACAAGCTGACCAATATGTACGTCACCAATTATTTGAAGATTGAGGAAGAAATAACTATTGGAGGAACCACAGAAAGGTAATTATTATAATACTAAACATTTTTCCATTAACCGTTTTGTATAACGCCATCTAGCAGAGAGAAGCTTAACTAACTTTTGTGAATTCGAGCGTGGTAAGGATCTCAGATAAAGAATAAATATTATTTTCTCTATCCCTATTCATTTTTCTTTTCTATATTTTAGGGCTTTACTTTGGCTTCCTAGGTGACCGTAAAAAGTAAAAATAAATTTCCTCTTACCCTTCTTTTAGAAAACATAAAACTGAATGTGAGCTCCAGTGCTGTGTTAAGCCGGGTCTCTGTGCTTGTTTTTTCAAAACATTACACAAAAACAATAAAAAATTACGGCGTAGCCATGCACATTTGTCTATGCATACACAATATTTTTGCTTTCTGTGGCTGATGGGAAACATTTTTGCATAACGTTGCATTTATACCTTTGCATGTTTTGTCATGAACACACAATCGTGTCAAGCGTGCTGAAAGGGCTATATTATTATAAATGAAGATATAACTCGAAAGAATTGTCCGTGTGCCCGAGTAAAAACAATTTATGTTGCTTCTGGTGAAATTGATCAAAAAATTTCTTTCTTGAATGAATAATTAATTTCATTGGCCTGTCAGTATAAATCACACCTGTGGCGAATAATCTTTTCTAACTAACTAACTAACTAACTAACCATCACGCCGTTTCTCCGCAGGGGTAGGCAGAGAGGATGGACCGCCAAACAACTCGATCTTGGCATACACTTCTTGCTTCATTCACATTCATACAACGCCTCATACATTCTCTTCTGTTATTCCGACTTCTGACATGGCCCGACCCGAGTATTTGATTCACTTGATCGTGCCATGTCTTCCTCAGGCGTCCCGGCTTCTTCTTCCATTCACATTCGCGTCATATATTCTCCTTACACTCCTTTCTTCGTTCATTCGCTCTACATGCCCAAACCATCTAAGCGTCCCTTTCTTAATCTTTCTCACTACGCTTACATCAGCCTTGCATTCTTTACGAATCTCAACATTTTTCACTCGATCATACATGGTTTTACCACACATTCGTCTGAGAGATCTCATTTCTACAGCATTCAGTCAACTTTCATCCTTCCTCTGCCGGTTCCATGCCTCACTGCCATACATTAGGGTTGGTATCAACACTCCATTATGGACTGCTAGCTTCGCTTCTTTGGACAACTTTTTGTTAACGCCAACCGCGTTCAGTCCTCCGTTAATGGAGATTCCTTCATTAACCCTTCTTTCAATATCCCTATCAGTCTTTCCATCTCTCGTAAACATACTTCCCAAAAATACAAACTCATCGACTGCTCCAAGTATTCATCATTCACAACTATATTGCACACTGTTTTCGTATTCTCCTTTCAAACACCATGACTTTTGGACTTATTTACATTCATCATTAGCTCATTCTTCATACATACATTCGTTCATCCTAGATACGAGGGACTGTAGATCTTCCATACTGTTAGCAATCAGCACCGCATAATCAGCATACAACAGACAACATACTGCAGACTACTCATTTCGCGCCCAGCCCACCTCTTTCAATTCTTGCATACAATTATCCATGTATAGATTGAATAACCAGGTGACATTACGCAGCCTTGCTTAACACCTTTTGTGATGTCAAACCACCCCGTAAAATCACCGTTTGCCCTAACACATGCAACGCTTCCCTCGTACAGCGATGCGATTGCCCGTATAAGATTTGTATTCACACCATACTTAGACAACACCTTCCATAACTTTTTTTCTGTCAACTCTGTCGTATGCTTTTTGTAGATCTACAAAAGCACAGAAAAGTTTCTGTTTTTTTGCCAGAAACTTCTCTGTGAGCATACGCAACGAGAAAATCTGATCCATGCACCCCCTTCCACTCATAAATGCGCCTTGCACATCCCATATTTTATCCTTTGTTTTCATTTGTACCCTTTCAATCAATATCCTACCATACAGCTTACCAACTGAACTTAGCAGGCTAATAGCCCTGTGATTTCCACATTCCATGCGTGACCCTTTACCTTTGTATAGAGGCATGATCACAGCCCTTCTCCAATCTAATGGGGTGTAACCCTCCTCTAGACACTGGTTAAAAAGTTTGCATAACCATGTGAGAATTATACGGCTATTTCCTTTAAAGTATTCAGCAGCAATATTGTCGAAACCAACAGCCTTACCATTCTTCATACATCTAATTGATCTTTTAATTTCATCCATGCTAATTTTGGGAACATTCACTCCATCGTCATTCATACCTGACTCGCCACTGGAATCTCTATCACTCGGATTGCTTTCGAAGACCTCTTCAAAGTATTTCATCCATCTCTCTTTTATTTCTTTCTCATTCGTCAACATTTTTCCATCTTTCGATTTTATCACTTTCACACATCCACTTTCTGGACCATTCCGTGACCTTTTGACCTCCTTCCAAAATTACAATCCACTTTCTCTAGTGGAATTTTATTTTGCCAGTGCAGCCCTGTGGCTCTGCTAGGGTGCCTGAAGTACCAATCTAGCAGATATGCCTTTGTACACCACCAGTTTAAAAGCATCTACATACTTTTCTTGTCCTTTTATATTGTTTCAGTAATTCAGACCAAGCAAATCCGTCTACAGTGAGGTATAACCCTGTCTATGCTCTTGGAGCCGGCGACGTTGAGAAAATGGACAACATGGATGTTATAGACAATGCAGAGCAAGTGAATGTGTCTGGTGTCTTGGATTTCCCCACTGAAGGCTGCTACAGCGTCACTGAATCTGGGGTCCTTGTTCCATACGAAAACTTTTAACCCTAAACCCACATACATAATTCAAAATATTCTCTATAAAGATAACCTTAAATGCAGCTTGGTATACTTAACTTAGCAGGCAGCCAAAGGAGCATCCAACAAAGGAATGAACTGTTTTAAATATCCACAAAACCTACACTTGCATTAAAATTAATTAATTGAGTCGATCTGTAGGTCAGTGAATAAAATGGCGATATTTTGAAACTAAGCCGGTACGGTATCGGCATGAACACCACTCATTGTATATGCCGAGAGTGTTGTGCTTCATATATTTCTGTCAGCCATCCCCACACACAAGATATTAGTTCATATCTACCACTATGCTGCGTGATGTTCCATTACATATCACTGCAGGAAAGCAATACTGCTGTAACCACCACTACCCATGAAAATGCTTTGTATACACCATTCCACAGGGTTTTTTTTTTCTGCGCCGATCTATCTGCATCCCATGACTGCAATGAAAAATAAAACCTGTACGACGTTGGAAAAACTCACCGTTTTGTTAATATTACGTTTTATAATTGATAAATAAGCCTCAAAATCCTGCGTTTTTTAGATGGCTTTGGCTGTTACAGCAATATTACTTTTCTGCAACGATATTATGAAAATCATAAGACTTCTGTACAATTCCAAACCTCACATTGATAGTTTATATTAACATGCTAAATTTGTATGGGTCTCTTCAAGAACCGGGTTCATTCCTTCCTTTCCTTGAAAGACCCTTCACACAGCATCTTCAAGATGATAATATAAAAATTGGTTTCCATTTTATTTGTCGTAAAGTGCCCTTACAAGCGATTTTTCACAAGAGCTGTATTTATTCTATATATGGACCAAAAATTCCTCTAATATCTTAATTTTGTAAAAAATGTAAAATTCAACAACTTTGCTATTTGATAACATGTTTTATTGATGTCTGCTGGCGGCTACTGCTACGGACACGATATGGAAAATACCAAAATGGTGCAGAGCCATGATATCATCTGACCTGAGTGGAAGTGGTCTAAAATGTACAATGAGAAATGTGACATTGTTAACCTTATATTATCACCTTTATTAAATTAATATAATAAATTAAATTAAGTAAATAACCAAGTTCATTTTGGCAGTACAGGACAAAAAACAACTATTCATCTTTTTAAATGAGTTCAAATTTAAAAAAATTGATACTCTTTGTAACTACTTCATATACATAATAAATATACACAACAAAATTTGTTTTATTCAAGATTTAATAGTTTTATTTTATTTTTATTTGAAGTATAAAGAATTCTACAGGTGACAACTGACTTAAGCATTCGCTTGTCTCGAACAATGTTCACGGTGTATGAATATTCACACGAAGGCTAGGTCGTGCTCCACACTGAATCGAAATGCCAGACATAGAGATTGAGCGCGCTGTTTTACTTCTAATCCGATACCGCTATTAAAAGAAAAGAAAACATGTTCAGACACGAGAAAAAGCAAAAAAAAAAAAGGAATTACTTACACCAATAAACAGACTCCCAGGTAAAGTGCGCTCGCGACGATGTTTGAGCAGCAGTAACTGCCATGTTGTGCCGAATGATAAATATTACAAAGTAATTTGGAAAAAGAACTGACAACCGGTCGGAGCGCACTCAACGCTTGCCACTGAAGTGCTAAGCTCGCTGTATTGAGATAGCGAATATACTTGTTGGAACATGGTCACGAGCGAATGCTCAAGTCAGTCGCCACCATTAGATTCAATCGACGATCAAAGTTATGAATCGCAAATAAACCGAAAGTGGAGCCATGCTACCCAAAAAAATATTTTTTTCAAAAATTCAACATTCTTAAATTCCTTATTCATTTTGTTTTTTCTTTTTTTATTTTATCTTATTATTTCTTTTACTTTTTGCTAACTTATAATTTTCATTCAGATTTCATAGTACATATATTTTTAAGGCGATCCACCGGCTAAAATTCCAACGAAATCACGCGTTCCTTATGCAGGTGGCGACAAGGTTGAAAGTCCCGCTTAACATCGACCGCATGTTTCGAATTACGCAAAAAAAACCATCACCAAAATTCATATTTTTTTCTATTTTGTAAAGCTCAGACATAATTATTAAAATGTTTTATGGTCATATTCTAAAAAAACATGATTTACCACAATGAACAATACGACAATATCAGAAAAGAGGTCTGATACATTATTTTTTTGTAGGCTTATAAAGACACCAAAAAAATGGTCGGTTAAACGAAAGACCAAGGTATGTTCTACTCGCAGTATTTAATTAAATCATCTACGATATTTCTAGGCCATCAAATTCTCAAACTGAAAACACATGATTTTGCATTACTTCCCATTGCATCGCCTTAAATACTGAAAGGTGGTATTCAAATCTCAAAACTTTGTGAAAAAGTGTACTTGGATAAATTACTAATATAGGTTGACGATATGTAACTACCAGACATTGGACAATTACGAATATGCTGCATTTAAAAAAAAAGAAAATAAATGTCCCCTGAGATTTTTTTACTTATATCCCCATTTAGTGCTGTATCCATTTGAGGAAGCGTGAGCTGGTATGCTGGTGCAATGCCGTGATACCATAAAACTAAAATTGTAATTCTACTGCCTTGTGACAACTTCATTATGTAAAAAAGTTAAATTAATAAATAATGGAAAGAGAATATTTGTTTTAATTTCGGGAGGTATAAAAGGATCGGTGTGGTGTATTCAATGTGCTACGAATTGGGTATGAAATAAAGACATTCGTTTTTGGACTTATTTTATGTGTTTTTTTTTGTAAAGCATATTAATAAGGTGCAGTATACGCAACGCGAGACATCTTAGTAGTTCCTGTAACAAACAGAAAAATAAATTAGTTGCAGCTCAAAAACAATTAAAAAAAAATGGTAACTACAAAACTTTTGTAGAGCACCTTTGAAACCAGATTGAATATAAAATAGGCACTTTTCTTTCAAATACAAATCAAATAGGCGTCTTATTGTTAGTTGTTAAGTACAGACAAGGAGGATGTTGTATTAAACATGGTCTCTGTTAGCAGCACGGTCTATTTTATGTTCAATCAATGTTTCATTTTTGGCAAGGATTGTTGCACCTTACGAGGATGGGATCCAGACATTGATGGTGTGGACACCGAAGGCATTATCAGTACAATCATTTTTCTTCCTCCCACTCGCATTCATGGTGCTATTGAAGAGCACTTCCACGCAAGTCCAGAGGATCAACACTTATGTTATTAATAATTATGTGGGCCAAAGTAACAATGGAATGAGTCAATATTGAGTGTATGCGGAGTTGTACCTCAGATATCAATATTGACTCATTCCATTGTTTTCTCCCACAGAAATACAAGTACCATACAAAACATTAGAAAAAGAAGGGGACAAAAGGGCTGATGGCTTTATCAACAGTAATGGCATTATAGCAACAACGAAAAAGGTTAATATTTCCAGTTGGGACTAAAAGAAAAATACTCTACGATTCATAAAATAAATAAATAAAAATAAAAACATTTGCATATGCGGAAATACAAAAAAATACACTTTATTTTTTACTTCCTTAGAATAAAAAGGCATAAATATTGAGGGACGTAAGTTGACATCTCCATGTTCAATTTTTAAAATATGACATTAGACAATAGGTGCATACAAAGTACCAACTGTAAATATTAAATATTCTAAATAGGTTGTTAGGTTCTTAATTTGGATTTATAATTATATTTAATAAATAAAAATACCCATACTAAGAACTTAACAACCTATCTTTAAAAATCCATTTTATGCAGTTAGCACTTATAACAAATGCCATACCATAAAGCGCCCTTGAGGTGATTTTCCCCTTGAAAACGGCACTATAGAAGTAATCCAATTATTATTTTTTTAACAACATTAAAGACGGAGTCAATTGTCCTTCAATATTTACGTCTTTTATTAAAATAAAGTAAAAAAATTAAGTCCATTATTTTGTATTTCCGCATAAGTAAATATTTTATTTTTATGAATATTGTTGGTGTTTTTTTTTAAATTATGAGTTTTTCAACTGAGTCCCAATTGGAAGTATTTACCCAGAAAAATATTAATTGCTTTATATTTGTAGGTATATACTACATACATTATTTTGTATGTGACGTCACCACAATAACGGACAGTGTAATAGAAAACAGACAGTGAATACAGATAACACTTATAGCAACAACATCTGACAAAAGGACTCGGAATGATATCAATAATGGAATAAACAGCAAACATTAAGGTAGTTCATACTTATAAAAAAAAAGTATTAGATTTTATATTCTTCTTTTCTTTGAAAGTGAGCAGCTAGCTTTGCATCCTTTATGAACTGCACTTTTTGCCTAAATCACTAGTTCTTTCATAGATAAAATCCCTAAACGTTGATTAATTAACATACTTAGCGACAATGCCGTCCTTCTTGGCCAGCCTGGCGATACAATCGTCAGACTCTCCCATCCGCCTGATGGCTCCGCATATGGTGTAGACCTTGGAGGTGTCGCTCATGCGCCCGGTGACGGGATCCACCTCGGCGATGTTGATCTGGATGGAGGCATGGTCCTTGGCGTGGATCAGGCGGTTGCTAGTGGAGCTGAAAGATGAGAGAAAATTCACTTTAATACAAAATCCAAAGAAATAGCGAAACGCTACATCGCTAAATTTCATATGCCATCTCATTAATGTCAGGAAAGCTAGAATGAAGTATTGTTTCATAATCCTACAAAATACTAGAATCTGAAGTCAAAACATTAAATGCAGTTTACTAGCAGGTTCTCTAAAGTTCATTGAACAATCCCAATGATTGATAAACCATAGTGATACTAGAGTATTAAATTGTTGACCAACAGAAGCAAATTGTGACAACCAAGTTACTGTCATTGGGTAGAGAGACGATGGGTTACATTTGCCTCTAAATATGAACTGGGCTTAACCCTTTAGGTGCCACATGTATTTTTTTTAAATGCTGGAGAAGTGTCGATAATCCATGAATATATATATTTTTTTTATTTTGATTACTCTTATTTTTAGACATGTTTTCAATAATGTGACGTAATTTTAGAACCGTGGGAATTTTATGACTCGAGCTATATATCGTTCTGTGGCACTCAAGTACAATAATGTATTGGACCGATATATTGTTCGGTGGCACCTAAAGGGTTAAAGCTGTTTCTTTATCAAAACCGGTAAAATTTTAAATAGCCTCAAGTGAGATTGTAGAATTTTAAAAACAGATCTCTTCAGTTTTTCTATGAAACCTAATAGAATATAATAAAAAAATTAAAACAGGACATAGATGCAATTTGCTTTGGTATAAATTCTATTCAGTGTCACTGACACACATTGGTTTATCTTCAAGATTCATTGCATCGGGAATACAAGAAGGTAATCAAAGTTTGATAACCTCGCCTGAGGTTGAAAATAATATTATTATTCATAGGCAAGATATTAAAAATACTAAATTGGGAAAATTGTTGCACCTTATGAGGATGGGATCCAGACATTGACGGTATGGACACCGAAGGCATTATCAGTTCAATCATTTCATCTTCCTCTCACTCACATTCAGTCGTGCTATTGATAAACACTTCCATGCAAGTCGAAGGGTAAACATAAATAATAATATTTGTTGGATGATTTGCATAACGCCGTTTTTGTGAAAGGGCGCTGTAATAACACAAAACTCCAATATGTAAAGAGTATTCGTTGAAAACTAGTAGGTATATTATTCACTCTACCGGTGGAAAAATAGAGTAATAAACAATATTCATTTAAAATCATAACACTTTCCAAAGTAGATTTCTTTATAATTGTGCAAATTGGTTGGGATGAATACAAGTCACATTTGCTAATGAGTATCGCATACATAAAATAAATAAATCAAGCACTATGTCAAAAACCTGTCTTTAGTAAATGTTGTTTTACCATCATAGTGAAATAATAATTTCGGTGGGGAAAAATTCATGCCAGTTGGAGTCAGTTGTCTTTTTGTTTTCCAAATTCAAAGATTTAAAACCCCAAATTGAAAGGAATGAAATCAAAAGGTGGTGGTGGTGAGTGAGGTTATGGACACTGGCAGGACAATTTTGACAGTTAGATTGCACCATATGAAATAAAAATTTACGGTATATTTTATACGTGTTAAGCACAAGGAACCGAGAGTAGACGCCAATCAGGAGGCGGAATAATATAATAAATAGTTAATACACGTGGTTAAACGTCAAAAACTTACCACTTCCTCGGGCAGTACAGATCAACGAATTCTCCGGCGTCGTTTTCCATTGTGACAGAGCTGAAAATAGAATAAGTTATTACTCACTACTTCAAATACTAAATTAATTAAATATTATATTGTGTTTAACTGTAAAAACATACTTTTGTGTAAAACACGCGTGTCAATCGCAAATGGCGGAGGAAAGAAAGATTCGACGTCGGTAAAACAGGAATTATTTGCTCGCCTTGTCTATGTCTACGGTGCTGCCATCACATATGTAAATCATAGATAAAGTACTTGCTTATCATCGTAAGGCGTCGTTTTATTTTATGGGTTTAGATCTTGGTTTAGATAATATTGAGTCCGTCAAAGTAATCTAGAGATATAATAAAATTGAAAAAAAAATTATTCCTATTGGAACACTGATTTTAGAAGAAAAATATTTTAGTTTCAAATGTAATGTTATGTTGGATTTAAAAAATTCTCAGGTTGACTGGATAGGAAAAATGAGCAAAATTTTTCTAAACGCTTTTATACTTTTTTTAATCCTCATATGCGCATTTCTTCCACATATCTTTATCACCCAACAAATGATTTATTTGATGCCTACATTTCAAAAACACAAAAAAAAACATTAAATTATTATGATTAAGTGTTAAAAAATAAGTCATTTTTACTTGTATATGCTTTAATGAGGACATATAATATTTATATATATTTCAAGCAACTGTAAATAAATAAAAAATTATAAGATTTTTGATTAGTTATGTCAAAGGAAGTTAAAAAATAAGAAAATAAAGAAATTTTCTCACATTTTATTAGTATTTCATTCCTTTTCTAAATCACCAGACAGGGCGTAAGCGGCTATAGACGAGGCTTATAATTGTTAATACACTGTTAGTACAAACCTAATAGTCTCTTTAAGATTTTTTCATCTCTGAACAAAAAACAAGTAAAATCGTATTATGTGGGTTACCTAATTTTGAATGAATTTTCGATTTCTATAATTTATTAAGAATATATTTCAAAAAAAAATCTATTTAACTGTATCAAAAAAACAATTCGTTCAACGCGGGCCGCTAAAGGCGCTAGTGTAGCTTGTTGCTATATCAATGTATGGAAAATTTCAGATGCTGGGCATCTGAAATTCTTCCTAAAATGAGTTTTGAAACTCATCGGGATTGCTTTAGCAAGAAATAAATATATAAAAAAAAATATTACTTATTTTTTAACGTATTTGCTTCTATTCATAGATAATTATCATTCCAATCAAATTATTATTCATTCACATAATTTTAATGATTGACCTAGTTTATGGTTGTTTGAACTATGGCGGGAAGACCAGCCGCGCAGCAACAAACTGTGTCGTAACACGAATTCTCGTTTGTGGATTTCACTGTATTTACGGTGAGCCTAGAAGCCGGTCGTGTTCGACAGTACGAGATTTATTTATATCAAATCTAAATGCGGAAAACTTCACGAACCAGGACAGTGTTTATGATGCGATGAAATAAAATTAAATCCATACATAAACTCAGTGAAAAAAAACAACATTGTGCCTTTATGACGTCAAAGAAAACAAACGCCGGATAAACGCGAAAACGCTGGAAAATGTCACTGAAGGTATTTATTTCGTTTTGATTTAATGGATGCGTGCGGTTTAAAGTATTGTGTGTTTTTTAAGTAATTGACGTAATGTCTGAGAATAGTTCAAGGTGAAGTAAATGCTCAATATTGACGTTTTGTGATTCTGTAGCGGCGCCGAAGCGACCGTACTATAGATTGAGAGCGGTATAATTTATTATGGTATGAGTAAATACGGAACGCAGGCCTGAAAGGCTATTTATAGTATTTGACCTATAGTCCTACGCCTATAGAAGTAGATACATGATTTTTGTGTTATGTCGTAGCGGCTACCTTCAAAGGCACATCGGCGAATTTTCATCAACGATTTCGTACGTAATAAAATCAAATGCGGGTCGCGAACTTTCAGTCCAAATGTTTCAGTTTATCTGCATTGCGCGATAATCGAAATCCCCACACATGCATGAAATAATTTAAAAATGGTTGCACATTCTTGACATATTTTATATCGTTTACTATACTCATATTTCATGTTGTGTTTATTTTTAGAAGTTAATGGAACAGAATTACTGACTTTGAATATTAACGTCCGGGGTTCGAACCCGTGCATCATAGTATTTATACATATAGGTACAACCATAATAATATTATTATTGTTTATATCAAAGAGCAACAAGAATAAATCATTTTGATACCCCGTCACACAATATCGAGAAGGAAAAACGACCTAATTCAACTCTGGAAAAAATATAATGACTTTTTTAAATATTTCTCAACTAATAAACGTTGAACGAATAAAAACAAATTAATTTCAATGAAAAAAAACTATTTTCGTATGTGGTACTTACACACAAGATTACCTAATGAATGTTTTATGACTGACAGATACCTACCTACCCTTTGTATGTACAGGTACGTGGGGGTTTATTTATAGCAAAATGGTCTGGAGTTGGAGGTACGAAAATGTGGATCGTCGTGCGTATAATACTCATCGTGTTACTTTACACCCCTTTTCCAATAAAATAATTCGCTCTATTTATTGGGTTTCTAATTATTTATCATAATTAAAATTTGAAATTCTCTATCCCCAACATTGTGCCATCGTAAGAAAAATATTTTTTGAAGTTTCCTAAATATGTAAGTTAATTGTAAAATGATTGATAACAATCCAAACCAAAAATCTTAAAACATATTCCTTATTATGAGTATTAATTTCATGAACGGAAAAAAACCACATCGTCCTCCGTTCTCTTTTCAAAAGTAAAAATACAATATTGGTGTTGTTTTTCTATAATAAATTTAATATGTTGATGACTAAATCTATCATTTCATTATTTCTAATTAGGTACCTACGCGGTAAATAATTTTTAATTGTCTCAAACTAGTAACGTTTCAGCAGTAAGCCCATCGTATTTTAAAAGTCAGAAGGTCACCTGATGCATGTCGTCTCTATGGTATATTACACTAGATTCTTTTAATAATCTGCCTAGAAGTATCCCTAACTACTATCGAAAACTGTTCCAAAATCGCTGCATAGTGGAGCTTTTTTTATATTTCGTGTCACTGTTAGCATTAAAATTATATTGTTCATAAGTACCTATCTACCTTTTTGTAAGTTTTTTTTAAATATATATTTATATTAAATATATATAACATATAATTTTTTTTTTAATTTCCCTATTCCTATCTATAATTATCTCAGAGTCATTTATTAAAATGTTCTACATTTCTCATATATTATATTGCTTACATTTTTTAACTAAAGCAATACCTAAGGACCTTACTATTTTCATTATATTTGAACAATGCAACATCCTCACTGACCATCGAAGTGACTCTAATTTATTCTCTCGGCGAACAGCTGCCAGGTTTTTGGACACACCTGACTTGGCAATTGGGTAACTTTTACAGTGTCCTTTGAATTAATTGATCGAATAATTACCCAATTTTGTCATACGTTTGTTTTTACTCGTCGAAGAACATGGCCTCTGTGGTTTAGCAACTGAGGCTTTGGTAAACCAATTCACCGAGGTCACCGGTTCGACTCCTAGTAAAATACAGAATATACATATTGCGTCATAAGGAGGAAAGGTAGGCGGAGAGCCGAACCTTGACCTCGATTCTTATTTCCAGAAAACACCTATAATGCCACGCCTTTTTACTACAAAATTTAAGGTACTTTCAGTATCACCCCGGTGAAAGGCCACAATGCAGAAACAAAAGTTCGGTACGTAAGTACTTGATATGGCTGTGTTTTGTTACCAGATCTGAATAGCGGGATATGTACCTACCTAATTCACACACTTTTTTGCCAAAATCGCAAAGTGTGCTACGAGAAATATAAATAACACGTTTGGTTATTTTATTTACAGCGTTTCTTTAAATCAGTATTCTTGAGATTTTTGCTCTTTTCTAAATAAGCTGTGTTTTACTAAAAAAAAAATTTAACGATCGCTTACGCCCTAAGCCTTTTTTTTAATTAGCGCGCTCCCTCTCTCTTCCGTATTTAGATATCTCCTTCTCAAACAATGTTCTATTTCCGCTCGGAGGATATTTCTGGTTCTTCACGTTCATCCGCTCTACATGTAAAAACCATAAAAATCTAATTGTTTCGATTTTGTTTACTAGTCCCGCTTACATAATTGCATCAACCTTGCATTATTTTCGCATCTCACCCTCCGTAAATACGCTAAAATACATATTTAATCAATTCAAACAAACTTCAAAAAGTGGTTTTAACATATGAATACAAATTGTTTCCTAATAAAATCTAATAAATCTAGTAATTTTGAGCAGCCTTGATATTTAAGCCGTTGCATGATGTTATCACACGATCTCCGCTCAACAGGAAGGCGATAATTAAAATTTAACTCTACTGCTAAATACGTCTGCATTTAGTAAAATGCCGATATAACAGTCTTCCGTAATGATTACATTCTTTAAAACGGCGGTTAAAATGAACGTATTGTTTGATATAATTTAAGGCCAAAACACGATCACTTTTCTTTTTTATGTTGCTATTTTACATTGCGTAATGTACATTTTATATACAAGCACACCGTATCGCTAGGGGGTAAGCAGAGGTATGGAGCGTTAGGCTACTTGGGCGCATTCATAACTCTCGCTTTATCCACATTCATGAGCAATGGCATGTTGTAACCTATCTCGGACAATATGGTATTTTTTTCAGTCGATATTTTGTATCTCCATTAAAGATAGTTAATAGTTTATCTCATTCATCATAGAGGAATATTAAATGGGTAAAAAGTTATGACACGCCACTAACTCTCCGTTACACATCAAGAAATGTCTGAAATGTATGAGATTTGTATAATATGTATATATTGGATATAAGCAACCGAAATATTCTGATGAGCCAATGTCCTATTGGAATTTTCAAAAGTGAAGCTGATGGATGTGAAAAATGTAAAAGGAATATTTTCCAAATCCAGACAAGCGATAAATTAGGTACCAATCTATGTATATAAAAATCAATGTAAGTAAGTTTGTTTGTTTGTCCTCGATTTTCTCGAAAATTACTTGACCTGTTTCGCTGAAAATAGCACAGTTTGTTTTTATTAGTGCCGGGAAGGTTTAGAATGTAGTTTGAATGAAATCAAATATGTGAAACTATTGTTATAACGTTTTAAAATTAGTATGAAAAACATTGAACCCGCCATGTTTTATTTAGGTTAGCCCATAGATATAACACTCTGGTTAGCCACAGATTGCATATTAAAAAAAATGATTTTTTTTTGGTAGAATATTTTCAACCTACTTAAGAACTTTATGATTTAGATATATATTGAAAAAATAAAGTTTGGAATGAAATAAAATATTCAAATGAATGTTTCTTTATTTGGAGATAGTTGCTTTCGCTGTGAAATCAATTATGGAACCCTAATGACAAGTGAAAATGCCGAGCTAGGCCGGGTACACATCAGCTAGTCTATAATATATTTTACTAAATAATAAGAATTCCAGTCCATTTTTTATTATATCAATATTGACGTTCTAACTATAGTAGTATTTTTTTATTTATTAAAGTTTTGGTTTTTCAAACCCCGCTAAAACGCACGACATTTATGGATTGTTGGGTGTTACGTCACTGAGCCTCCGATTTTGCAGTTAGATAGTAATGTTCACTATGGATTCACTACTCGATTTAGTATGCAAAAAATTGGGACGTTTTAAATTCAAAAAATTTAATTGCTTTTAATTGAAGGAGACATTTTAAAATGTCAGCATCTTGTCACTATTGTTATCGCAGACAATAAAATTTTCCACACAAATCTAAAACCTGCATACACAGGGGAAGCCCCGTGACGTCAGTTGTCGAGAATGCGGTGGTACCTACAGAACAGAGCGTTTGGATGAGATAGTTTTTTATTCACTTTTAAATAACGATTTATAAAAATTCTACCTACAATAAAACTTATATATTCAGTTCCTTATGAATTTAATTCTGCATTTTAAATGTGTACATAATGTAATTTACCTTGCTAGTGCAAGTTAAGTTACATCCCATGACTTTTCACGGCTAAAAAGAAGTACATACCTACATAATATTGCTTCGTTTTATGCGTATTTACTAAATTGTTTTTTTTTTTATCTGAATACCGCACAAGAGTCCCAACTGCTCCCAACCGTCTGGAGCCATTGAGACGATGGCATCCCCAATTGGGGAATGTTGTGAGGCTGATGGTAGTGGGGGGAACGAGAAAGGGAAGAAGGTGGGGAGATACCTGGCTATTCAGATCTGGTCACCAAACACGGTTAAAAGCCATTTCAAGCAACGTTTCAATTCTGAATGGTGGTCTTTCACCAGGGCGATACTGAGAGTATCTTCCACTCTATTATAATTAATATTGCAAAGCCTACCTGTTGAAAAATGAGTTAGTAATTAATTTATATGGTCCAGTCGCTTAGAAATGTGCAACTATCGTTTCTCGGTGGTGACACTTGAAAAAAGGGCAATGTTCAGTGCTCCCCTAAGTTTGCAAGAAATAATATTTATTAATTTAACAGGGTCTACACAAATTCTAATGCTGTCAATTTTCATATCACATATGAAAATATTCAAATCAATTTTGATTTGTTGCATTTGTATATAAGATACCAATATTGGTAAATGGTGTGGAGCATTAATCCAAGTGACAATCGACGTGTTTACTTGTCTAACAAGGTGGACTCGAGAATTCAATTCCCACATAAATATTGACGTTCATACACCGTAGACATTCTCCATGCTGTAGTGGTTCGGACACATAACTATGGATCTGGATGTTGCACGTTCAACTACATCAAATAAAGAAAACCTTTACTGAGGATTTTTTCAGGATTTATTAAAAAACACATATTAGGTACATTATTATTGTATTGTAGTTGTACTACCAAGAGTAGTAGGAGATTTTAAAGTTTGTCAGGTTAGGTAGGTATCTATTCGTAACTCGGGAATGTTTGACGTTCTAATGAATAGTTTTTTTTTTTTTATTTAAATATATTCATATACGTATATGCATAATATTAATAAATGGATTATTTTTATATACGAGTACCTGCATGTATTCAGTACGGTTTGCAAAAATGAATATAATACCTATATATCATTTAGAGTCTGGGTAAAAGAAATGTTTTAAAAAAAAAATGATTGCCAAGTTTTATAAACTCTACAAAATAGCTTAATAATAAACGAGTAATTTCTGTTATTATTAAAATAATTTTCACTTAAAAACGTTATAACCCACGCTTGCAAATTAATACGATCGGGTTGCCTAATATTTTGCCAAGCTAGGAGCGCATTACAAATAATAAGACTGTGAAATTCGTCTGCATTGCGGTATCAATTCAAAAGTCCAATTAAACATAAAGACCTGCCTAAACTTAGAAGGATTGCATTGAAACTTGAGAACGACCCGGTTCTATTTTCGTACGCTATCCCACGATACCCCGACGCATTTGTCTTTGAATAATTCAAAACATATTTTCGTAGAAAGCTGTTTGGCATTATATCGAAAATGACTTTGCATGAACCGTGAATTTGTTGGAATATGTGTCATATTTTGTTTTCGTTATTCGCTAACTTGTTTCGCACATTTTAAAATAATGCTGTCAAAGTCATTGATTTTAAAATAAAACATTGGTGTCACCAATATCGGTTATAATTTCTTGTTAAACGGGTAAGGTATAGGTTTTTAATAGTTGAATAGGTATAAGACATAATACATCGCTTTTTTGTTAAATTCGCTTAATAATTCTCTAGGTTGTTTCTTTAGATTTCTTTTAAACATATTTTTCATCGTCGCCCTTGAGGTGATTTATCGCAAAAACGATGCTACACTGATTATTTATAAATTATTGTCCTTATTTTTGTTTAATATTTTATGGTCTCCATTATCCCAGTTTCATTATCTATTAAATTAAAGCGATAGTCAAAGAACGATATTTTTAAAATTATTTTTAGCCACATTACCTCATTCTGATATTCTTTACGAAAACATAAACACATGACACATTACAGGCACTATTTGTCGTTAAAAAAAAACTTTGTTCTATATTTTACGCAGTTGAAATTAAAACTGTAATTTGAGCTTCAAAGTTTTCATAGCGATTAAAAATGAACCGGTTTTAGATTTATGTACGAGTGCCTACGCATTCTCCTTTTCGAATAATTAGTCCCTTTTCTAAAACTTTACTTCCTTATTTCATGAGGTGAAATTTATTACGTACTAAACTGCTCTCGTTCCAAATCCAAATGTCGATCAAACAAGTTTATAGCAGCAACAGGACCGTATCTCATTTCTCTTTCCCGAGCTAGGATATCAAGATCTGAGACTATTTTCGTTCATTGATTGATTTTTCCACCTTCTACCTATTTTCTTTGAACTGGTTTTATCTTCGTATTTTCTTGCAGCGGATATTCAAACTTAATGTTTTTGCTGTATTCTCTGTATCACCCTGGTGAAAGACCGCCATTCAGAATCGACACTTTGCTTGAAATGGTTTTAGCCGTGTTTGGTGACCAGATTGGAATAGCTAGGTACTTCCCGACCTTCCTCTTCTCCATCTTCATTTTCCCAACTTTAAAAAATCTATAGTTGTACCAATTTACAAAAGTGAACCCAAAAACCAAGTTGGTAATTAAAGGCCAATATCCCTGCTGAGAGCTATTTCAAACATTATAGAAAACATCTTTAAAAACAGCTTAAGTAATTATGTAGAGAACCGAAAACTTCTAAGCAAAAATCACTACGGCTTTTCGCCGGAAAAAGGAACGGATGCCGCTATAGCATAACTTACACAACATATTTCTGGAAATATGGATCGCCAAAAGAAAAAGTTGTATTAAAAGCCAAAGCTTTTAATACAATTTCTAACAAACTATTCTTCAAAGGGTTAGAAAATATAGGGATTGTGGGTATGCCCTATGAATGGTTAAAGAGTTTCATAACAGGAAGAAGTCAGCAACTCCAAAAATAGTATAACGGTGAGTAACTCACTAGACACTAACTATGGTGTGCCAAGAGGAAGCACACTGGGACCTCTTCTATTTATAATCTATTTAAATGATTTATGCGACCTACAAATTCGCGGAAAATTGATTACGTTTGCAGACGATACCGTAGTTATGCATGAAGGAGACGACTGGGCTAAAACTCATAACCGTACTGAAAGTGGAATTAAAGTTATAAAATAGCGGCATGATAATAATTTACTAACATTAAATATTATAAGATTCGGTTTAACTACAGCGGGATAACCCAGTATAATATCACACATAATCAAAACACATAAGCCAAATTGTAACTCCTATAATATTTCTAACTGCAACTCTGAAGAATGTGTTAATAGCATCAAATACCTAGGTATTATTACAGACATCATTTTAAGTAGAATTATCCCATCGACAACTTCTCGATAAAGGTAAGAAAATTGATTCACATATTCTTTGTTAATACACGCAACACAATTAGAGAACAAGATCTAAAAAAAATATACTTCGGACTGTGCAACTCCCTGTTAATATATAGTTGTATTGGCTGGGGAGCCTCGGGAAGAACAGTTTTAGATCGGCTTGTGAGGCCCAAAAATCCATTATTAGAGTCATTTTACGTAAACCTTATAGGTTCTGTAACGATAAGCTTTTCAAGGAATTTAATATCTTAGATGTTCGTCAAAACTACATAAAAATAATATAAATAAATAAAATAATATCCACTTACACAAAAACTTAGAAAATCTTTAAAAAATCAAATCATAAATATATTACAAAAATAAATGTATGTATAAAAATAATAATAAAATAAATGTTGTTAAAACAAAGTTTGAGTGTTTCATTTGATTAAGCATATTATTATTTTGTACTATAAAATAATAAACTTTTTTTTTTCTATGGAACCTTACGAACATAGACTTCTATTATGATGAATTTTCAAATTATGAACTGCATTGCAATATGTAATTATGAATTAATGAATATGTACATATTTAAAATGAGTAGTCTGCAAGTATGTTGTCTGTTATATGCTGATGATGCGGTGCTACAGTCCCTCGTATCTAGGATGAACGAAGTATGTATGAAGAATGAGCTAATGATGAATGTAAATAAGTCCAAAGTCATGGTGTTTGAAAGAGAGAGTACGAAAACATTATGCAATATAGTTGTGAATGGTGAATACTTGGAGCAGGTCAATGAGTTTGTGTATTTGAGAAGTATGTTTACGAGAGATGGAAAGACAGATGGGGATATTGAAAGAAGGGTGAATGTAGGAAACTCCATTAACGGAGGACTGAACGCGGTTGGCGCAAACAAAAGTTGTCCAAAGAAGCGAAGCTAGCAGTCCACAATGGAATGCTGATACCAACCCTGATGTATGGCAGTGAGGCATGGAACTGGCAGAGGAAGGATGAATGTAGACTGAATGCTGTAGAAATGAGATCTCTGAGACGAATGTGTGGTAAAACCATGTATGATCGAGTGAAAAATGTTGAGATTCGTAAAGAATGCAAGGCTGATGTAAGCGTAGTGAGCAAGATTAAGAAAGGGACGCTTAGATGGTTTGGGCATGTAGAGCGAATGAACGAAGAAAGGAGTGTAAGGAGAATATATGACGCGAATGTGAATGGAAGAAGAAGCCGGGGACGCCCGAGGAAGACATGGCACGATCAAGTGAATCAAATACTCGAGTCGGGCCATGTCAGAAGTCGGAATAACAAAAGAGAATGTATGAGGCGGTATGAATGTGAATGAAGCAAGAAGTGTATGCCAAGATCGAGTTGTTTGGCGGTCCGTCCTCTCTGCCTACCCCTGCGGGGATACGGCGTGATGGTTAGTTTAGTTAGTTAGTTAGTTACATATTTAATCAAGTTAGAATAATAAAACAATTAAGGTATGTGGATATTTATAATGAGATTCTTTTACAGAAAACACAAAATTTATTATGCACTTACCTACTATACACTTGACATAATATACACATTAAAAACATTAAAAATTTACGACCAAAACTTTAGCTATTTAAAAAATAAATAAATAATATTTACAATGCCAATCGCCTAGAGATTGGACAAAACACACGACAGCATCTCTTCAAATAAGAATATTTTGTAGCACCAATGTTATTATTTTTTATCATTTCTGTAGGCTGTATTCTGTTTCAGTGTGTAACTTAGAAGTCAATTATCGTATGTCCCATATTTATATTTTTCTATTATTATAACATAACAATTGTAAACATGGAATGTCGGCTGTCCACTTACACCGTTACAATGTTAAAAACAGTAGGTAAACATTATGTTATCAGCTGACCTGGGTACCTGGATTATAATTAATAGAACACATTATAATTAGTCGATCAAGTTATTTTTGTTAAACATTGTCATATAGTGGTGGGCGAAGCGGCTCGGTTTAGTGAACCGGATCACTAAATCAGCTCTTTGTAGTGGACCGGTTCTGTGATCCGGCTCGATTGAACGACGGTTCGCGTCCCCCCGCACCATGCCCTGTCCCTCGCTCCCTTGGCCCTCCTAAAGACGTCCTTAAGACGCTCTTATACGTTACTTTTTTTGTCCAGTTTTCATGTGGATTGTCTTTACAGATAGCTGATTTAGTGATCCGGCTCACTAAACCGAGCCGCTTCGCCCACCACTATTGTCATAGGACTAGCAACTTTGTATATACCTGCTTCTACGGAGATACAAAATAAAAACAAACAAAACAATATCTATCCAATTTTAGTTGTTGTGTGATTAGATTTTTTTTTAGTTAATTGTAGTTAAATTTCCGTTTTAAAATTTCGTTTTTCGTTCGTTGAATATCGCGCTTCTTTACACTTACGATTTATTGTATTATGAGGTAATACATGCATCCTTCTTGAAGCATGACGAGCAGACGCGTTTTTTATGTTAAAAATAAAAAAAAGTGAAAATTATACACATAGGTAGATAGATACCTACGTAGTTGTGAAATGTGATCATTTTGGTTTCTTTGGAATGGCTCACTTTCAACGGAAAATTAATTAAAACAAATGCGTTGCAGTAATGCCAAATTAAGTATGTTCAGTATAATATGGATTTACCTCATCGATAGCAAACACAGTATTTTTAGAATATTTCTAAGAAATCTTCTGACTAATAATTCTCTTCGTATATCCAACATGAACGAATTATTTCAAGTAGGTAATTGAATAGTGCCTAGTGAGCATTTCCAAAGTGTGACTTGTATTCTTTTTCATACTGATGTCATCTTTGCGTAACCAAATAAGTTAAAATTTGTCAGCCACTTATGCAAATAAAAACACTCCAGCCTTCGAAGCCCATTCGGTCCAAATACACACTCTAATGAAGTTACCTACCAATACTACCAACAGTAATATTACGATGTTGAAGAAAAATGATTTAATAAAATGAGATATTACAATGTACTCGTATAGATAGATATAGCACAGATTTATGGAACGTTTTCTATCGTTGAGGTAATTACATATTATACTTTATAAACGGCGTATACAGAACATATTGCATTTGACATTACTGCAATTTTACTTTACTTTGCCGTTACGATATCCCTCGCATTTCTGGAAAGACTTCCCGAAAAGTTGGCTACATAAATAAAATGTATCGAAAGAAGCAATCACTTTGTGGCTTGACATTATAATTTAAATGAAAAATGTTTTTGTTTTAATTCACTTTATTTTATTTATATCTCACCCTTCTTCAGGAATTCCTGAAGAAGGTTGAGTTCAACCGAAACCGTTCGAATGGAGAAATATATATAAATAAAATAAAGTGGCTTAAAACAAAAACATTTTTCATTTAAAATAAATAAAATGCTTAAATGGCTTAACTACCCAAATGCCACAAAAAATCAGTCTAATATATGCAGATTATTTTAATATAGATATTTATAGAATAAGACATCAATGAAGTTCCGAAGAAAGATTTTAGTTGAACGATAAAAATATCATTTTGGCGATATTATGAGAAACAAACTTATATCACTTCGGTAATCATTGATTTTGTTCATTTTTATTTCCAGATAGAGGAATAAGTAGCACTTATACTTAGGAATTTCTTGATTACTTTTTAACTCCGCTATGACGGCATAGTTTTTTTTTTGCCATTTATGACTGTTTTCGGTTAGTCATAATAATATAATGGAGTTTCTTGAAACGTAAACCATATTTAGTGTGGAATTAAATTACATATTTTACGAGTATATCAGATTGGGATAAAGAAGCTTTGAAATGTAACATAAAATTTTCGGTGGTGGTAAAATAAACACCATGTTGTTATTTTATTGAGTGCGTATCGAATTAATTTATTACGGTTACATTGCGCAAACACAATTTCAGAACGTATAACAAGTAAATTATTCACATATTTTATTTGGACCAATGCTCCTTACGAAAGCAGCTGTGTAACCGTTTTTTCAAGGTTGTCGTTTTTAACAAAAACCGTTTCCTCGCCCACACTGTTTTTAAACTTTTTTCCAACGGAAAAATAATTGTATTTTTTTTTTCAATTCAACTACAGTAGATCCGGTGACCTCCAGATCAGAATGCATTTAATTTACGGCTAAGCAACGTCATGTCCAAGCATATACAAATTATTATTTTTATGACACCTAACAATGTAATTTATAGAATACATACCATTTTGTAATTTTATCAGATGAACATGTACCTAAGGAGCACTGTGGGAATAATGTTAAGAATTAGTTGGAACGTATATAATATGTTAAGAATATATAAATAGAACATGTTTATGAATAGAATATGAAAGGAGCAATCACTGAATGGAGTTAGTTAATCATTATTTTAAACTTTATCATAATAAAGCGCACTTGAAGTGAAATAACACAAAACTGCGCTATATAAATGCTATTTTATTATTATTATTCACCATCCGAACTCATTTATCCGATTTTTTTTTTAGATTTTCGTACTAGAATTGAATTTAGTTTAAGGGCGAGAGGGACGTCGGAGAGTTATTATTTATTAATTCAAAATAATGATAGTAATTACGGAATACGATAAGCATAATGTTTTTAAATAGAAAAATATTTTATAAATTTACATAGGCTTAAGCATTTATCAAAATATAACCAGAAATATTACCTTTTCTGACGGTCCCATTGTAAGTTTTACAAAATATCTAAAATACGAATATGATTTTTAAAGTGGAGAAAAGTATTTTTAATCCTTTATCGTTGCGTTTTTGTAAATAAACATAACCAAAGGTTTGTAATCCACATTACAAAAAAAAAACATTAAAGTTACGTAATTTTCATGAAAAAATTAAACTACACATTGTTCTTTTTTTTTAATTTATCAAATAGACAAGTTACAGAAAAACCTTCACAGCATTTTTTAAGGATATTCGACTTTTTAAATGTTTTTGTAAAACATGAGTAGAACGGTCAGAAATGTGTAATATTTCTGATTATATTTTGATAAATGCTAAGCCCATGCAAATTAAAAAAAAAAACGTAATAAATACTTTTCTCTTAAAAACACCATGTTTATCGTATTGCACTATAATATTATCATTATTTTGAATTAATAAATAATAACTCTCCGACGTCCCTCTTCCCGTTAATCGAATTTATTTAGTAAAACACTAACTAAATATCACTATCTCTGTCACGTCTTAGATTATTTTTTTATAAACACACTGACTGATCAATCTTCTCAATATTAAAAAAAAGCAAACATCCGGAATATTTTGAGCAAGAAAGACGCGAAGATTTCTATTTGAAGGTGCGTTATCTTTGGGATCATCAAGTTAAAACTGCAGACATAATCGTTATCTTTTCATCCGCTTGTCGCATTGTGAAATGAGAGAAATGTAGATATCTGTTCATAAAGCATACTATTGAAGCGTCAGACACGTATTAACAAAAGACACTTATATTTCATATACGATAGACGAAGGCGCCATCGTTTGGTCCCGCGGAAAACATGTAAAGAATAATTTAAGTAAATTGTAGAAGTACCTACGAATAACACATGCACGTGAATCATTGTTGGGCGTGTGCGTGCGTTCTATTTATATAATGTAAATGACCACAACTAGTTACTTACCAACATGAGGACATACGGAATACATACTAATTGTGAGCTCGAAATGAGAATGACCACTTAATTTTTAGTCCCATCGCGTATGAGTATAAGAATGAATGGACTAAGAAAATGAAACCGAGGTTGAGCTCTGCAGGGAAAATGTATCGCCTCATTTAAATATAATTTGTATGTATTAGATCATAATCCTATTAGAACCAATGAACGGCATATTGAAAAACAATCACGTTTCTCAAAACGGAAGTCCGGGAATTGTCCTAGAGTGAAATGTAGTGCTGTCATTCATCGGATTTGCGGAAAACCGTTATAAAAAATAAAATATTCCTGAAACCTATTGTTAAAGTTGAAGGCATGTAGCTGATAACCTGTGTCCTATACGACCTATACGGCGTAGGTAGTGGTTAGTACTTTAGTAGGTACTAATCATCCATCTTCTCTGTGTAAAGCAAATATTAGTTATTTTTATCAAAGGTTGAAAACCAAAACACGCATTTTAAAGCATAACTCACGCATTGACCGGTCAGCAATAATGACTTAATTACACGCTATAAAGATAACGGCCTGGACAAGCCGTTATCTGGACCCGGGCTGCTGTGTGCGTGCACCATCTTGCACTGAAGGTAATCACTCTCATTATGAGTACAGCCTCTACCACTTTAGCCATAAAAAGATCATCACGGAGCATATAGATCAGCGATGCACAACCTATTCAGCAGACGGGCCGCATTAACAATTTTTCAAACCTTCGAGTACAAAACGGGCCACGGATTGTGCGCCACTGATATTGATGATGCATATCTTCTAGAATTTTCGACTGGCTTGCAATAAAATCGATGTTATGAGAACAAACTTGTTTTACGTAAGACTAAGTACAATAGTAAAAAGTAAACCAATTAAAGGTTTCCTCGTACTATGATATTGAGTGGAAAATTCGTTACTTAAGACATCATTACCTACTTATTAACTATATTGGCGTCATGCTTATAAGCCACGATTGGAATCAGCGTGAAATTACTCTCTGTGTTGAAAATCTGTCTGCAATTTTAAAACATTTAAAATAGTTGAATTGATGTCGAAAATTCATATAAATGCATTTCTAGTCTAAACTCTTAACCCTTTTTTACACAAATCAAAATTTTTATAGGGGTAACATTTATAACAAAAAAAATAGCTCAATCTTTTACGTACGACCGGATACCGTTTTCACGGTACGTTTGTCTCTTACCGCGCGGGCTCTTGTATTTTAGTGCTTGTGAACATCTTGGGGTCCATTCTCCTACTAACTGGACGTCATTTGAAGGAAGTCTCTCACGCATCTGCCCCACAACACTTTATCGCTCTCCAGGGAGCCTCAGACAACCCAACAGTTCATCCGCTGTACAATAATTTTACACGGTTTTCAGTCTCTACCTTTTAGCTCTACCCAAATCTCACCCACTCAAAACAAGAATACACGCATTTGTAAAAGCCTCTTCAAATCTGCATATAAATTAAAAATATTCTAGTTTTTATTATTATGACAGCTGTTACGGTGTTTTCTTTTGCATATTTTTTTTTTACACGATATACCAGTTTCACATTATAACCAAGGACAGGTCATTAAACTTTCACTGATATTTTAAATGGGTGCCACTAAGAAATAATATTCACGAGTTGTTTAAAGCCAGCCGTGACTTTTATTTCTTTATGGGACGTAGGATGCAGGATTTCTCCATGTTTCGCAAACTGCATTATGCAACGTGCGGTAACTGCAGGGGAATGTCGATCTGCCCCGCTCCCAGAGTTACAGTCGTACAGTGTGGCGGTCGTATGTTATACGTGTTGCAGTAGTTAGGTACTGATAGTTACTGTATGCTGTCACCTTTTGTAACGGCCGATGATTCAACAGTCAACATCTCATTCTGTAATGATCAATTTAAAGTCCCTTTTGAGCCTGCCGAGGTAATGTAACGGACATCAGGTACTATGTACCGCCCACGGAGTAGGTACCCCCAACAATTGATTGCGTAATGCATAGCGCTATTATCTCGTGAAAAGTGCGGTATATTTGACTAGCTGTTTTGGTAATTTATCTTATTCCTTAATTTATGTTTTTTGACCTTCGCGTATTCGGTTATAACCACAGATCTAAAAAAATATAGATATGAACAAAACCAAATCGTTTGTATCATTATCGTCCCTCTCGTATTCACCCAAAATAGCACTATTTTGCTCCTCGGGGATATCACCTAATTTATGTTTCTTAAATTTGGAGCTTGGATTATAAATATATAACGTATCTTACATTTTCGCTTTATTAGAAATGTCTAAAATCTTATTCAGAAAGGCAGTATTTTGTAGTAAAGGTGCACACCATATCTTATCAGATTTAAAACAAAATTCGATGCTCTTTAAAAAACGCATATTATGAATTGGGAGTAATGTTTCTTTTGAAGCCTTCTAATGATATTCGTCGGAATAAAAATCAACATAATTACTTGCACAATTATATTATGATTGTGATACATAATAGCATTATACTCGTATTTCGATGTGTCTGCCAACACGTATTTATGTATTGGTACTTTTAATACTAAGTCAACCTTGCATGCATTTATTCTAAGACCTTGGTTTGTTGCTGATTAAAAAGAATTAATTCAAGCTTCGCACCAATCCTTGAAGTTAGCGGACGCTCTGTTGCGGATTATGTGAATGGTTGGGGATTTTCAGTGACTACAAGATAAACAACCAGCTATAAAGTCATTACGCGATAAATAACTATTACATATGGGACTGAAAAATGAGAGATCTCTCCGTCGCTGGTAGTCTTCCTTTTTGATGTTGCAATTCTGCATAGTGTTATAATATACAGTTCCTGTGTGATCCATTCTTTCAGGACCATACGAGAAAATGGAAGATTAAAACCATTAAAAAGAGAATAGAATATTTTAGTATTATAATAATTATGAGGAAGGTACACAGAAATGATCACTTCCATCCATTTTTTGTGAAATATAACCTCAAAGCCACTTTATAAAGCTACACTATAAGTTGACCAAAAATATTTGGCTAAAGACGCACCAGATAGTTGATAACATCAAATGTTTCTTTGAAAATTAGAGTGAGCTCGAATTTTACGACAAAATTCTACGAAAACACAAAGATATATGCACAGATGTACGCTCCATTCAAATTTATGCAAAAATTTGCTAAAAAAATATAAACATTAACTTGCATAACAAATAGCTGGCATCGGCGGTTACGGTATCGAGGAAGGTCAGATTCGTTCCGATGCCTCGTTTCGTGTTTACACAAGCTGTGTCTGTTTTCCACCGATTCCCTCCGCTAATCCCAGCGCTTCACGGAACACTGGACTCGTGGAGTAACACTACTGTTTCTTCATCCACATCCATCGGTATCTAGACTGCATCCCACAAGGTTAGGCTGAAAACTAGGAAATTTAAGTATAATTTCCCAGTCTTTAAGTAACTTTAATATAAACCCTTAAACGCTGAAACCTGAAACCCCTGCTACGGCATGGAAACCTGGACACTTAACCAAGAATTAACGTAAAAGATAGAAACCTTTGATATGTGGATACAGTACATATATATGCATCCTCGAAATACCCTGGACAGACAGAGTAAATCAATTTAAAATTTCTTCGTCAAAAAATCGTACTAGTTATAAAAAGAAGAAACCTCCAATTCTTTTATGAGGAACGAGAAATACAAGATTGCCTAAATGATAATTCAGGAGAAGACTGATGGATGAAGTAGCAAAGGAAGTCTCGGTACTTCATGGCTTCGTAATAGTATTCTGGTGCGAGCGCAGTTCCGTAGAGTTATTCCGGGCTGCAGCTTGCAGGATGAAGATTGCCAGGACGATTGCCTACCTCCGATAAGTGAGGGCACCATAAGGAGAAGATAAACCTCGAGACATACCTTTTTATTAAGCGCAACAACTTGTTTTGAAAATGAAATAAGTCGGTTACACGCTCTGAGTGTCGAACTCGATCCGCCCCACTGCTAACCGACTGTTTTACCCACTGGCTTATCGACCACTTCTTGGGAAAATTCAGATAAATTGTAAAATGAAGTCACGATGGCTTAAGCGGAAAGATTAAATTGTACAAACTGAAAGACAAACAAAAAATATTGTTTTTTTTTCATTTGCGAGTATTAATCCTGCGGATTTTGAACGGGTTTTTAATCCGCTTTTTTTGAAGAGATTTTTTTTTATATGATATCATAAATTAATAAGCCGCAATAAAGAGAGAAATAAATTCACCGTCGGCTGCAATTTCTAACCATACGTTCTTACCTATATCTAACTTTTTTACTTTACAATAAATAAAGGAATAAAACGAATCCGTATGTATTATTGCTAAATAAATTGAATGAAAAACCGGAAAAAGAATGCAGGGCAAGAAAATCTTTTTTGATGAATTATATTTATCCAAAAAAATAATATGGATTATTTTCCTCTAGTAATATTTGTCACTCTTTTTACGGTACCTTTGTCCCACGAGATCGCACCAAACGATAACATGGGGCCATTCAAATTCTCCTTGATGAAGGTGACCTTGTATCCCGGGATGGGGTGTAGTGACTAACCGCAAGGTGTACGGTGACCTCAGAACTACCAATAATAAAATTCAGTACAGGATGGATCAATCGTGATTTCAAAATCTGTCCAACAGCTTCACTGATCAATGAATGATCAAACGGGTCATAAAATGGCATCGTCAACATCAACTGAATCGATTAAAAAAATTATATTATATTTCTCATACATTTGAGTCTCTTTGTATTTTAGATAGTTTCTAGTGTTTCTATCCAAAAAAAATTCTCATGATCAAAAGGAGGAAAGTTTTACAGTGCTTTGAGTCGTGTTGATTTGTAATCTCTAAAACTATACCTGTTTAGATATAGACGTTGTCAAGCATTAAGCACCTACATCGTCGATGTGTACCTATACGCTAACGTATTTAGTTATATCGATATATAAACTTACTTTGGTAGATGATTTGTTCTCTTCCTCTCCTGTTTATTGCCCTCGAATTATACAAGTTACGACATTTCCACAACGCATTTGCTCTAACCTCCCACCGATCTCAAACATTTCTCTAATACTCCGTTTCCCTCCTATCTGTGAAAATAAATTCCATTGAAAATTGAGCTAATTCAAAAAAAATTGTAAAGAAAAAATCTACTGCGAAAGTACTCCGACATCATATAATTATGTTCTAGGAAAAAATATCTTTCACAACAATGTGTGTCTAATCTAAATTAATATTGCCCGACAAATTATTTTCGTCCCACTATTGCACTAGGCGAGCGATGTCAACTTAAATGGCTTCCTAATGGAGTTCACGCACCCGTGAAGTTGTGTTGCTGTGAGAGCGAGGCTCTAAACAGGTCATTAAGATTCCGCTTGTATTTCAGAAAGAGTCCCGCACGGATGTCCAATTCCATCTGGCGGCGCTGCGCGGGGACGCGGAGCGAGTGCGGAAGATACTCGACACGGGGAAGGTGCACGTCGACTCCAGAGATCAGGTAAACAAACACATTCATTATGTTAATGATAACCTTAGATTGAAGGCAGCACTCTAGATTCTTATACAAAAGTTTTTATTAAATACGAGATATAAAATATCTCACCTTAGGTCAATATAATTATGAAAAATGTAGCATTGGAAAAATTCTGATAATTACCTATGTGACTTCATTAAGTTGTGTGTGCTCTTTCGTTTGATGTTATTTACACAATTGGTCCTAAAACCAAATTAATCAAATAATGGTTTCAAACTGTTCTCCAGCGAAGTGTCCTTTTGCACAATCATATTTTGACCTAAAACAACAGACAATTGATATTTTGAGGACGATTTTTTATTGTGAACACCACACAATTGGCACATTTTCCAAAGCCTAAATCATGGAAGGTGGTTTTGACATTTGTTTCTAGGGAATGCTGTAAGGCGTAAAGTAAAGGATAGGGAGTGCAGACACTTATTTATGAATCTTTTAACTAAATATCGTCACCATCCCAGATTTTTATCCCAGGGTGGGATTTGGCCCTTCCAGTTTTGCACTGGCTCCTCCGCTTTCTATTTTCTCTAGTCCTCATCTTCACATCCTGCTCCAAACTTATTCCAAGCAGACCGTCCACATTTTCCTCAGTCTGTCTTTAGGTCGCGTTCACTGGGTCACCCACTTGATCGTGATTTCTAGTGCCCTGTAACCTGTAATCTGGAATTCTTTCCTCGTGGCCAGCCCATTCCAGTCTTTGGTAACTGAATCTTACAATGGTTTCATGATCATTACTCAAATAGACGTTGGTTGTAAGTTTCATTTGAAAGAGATGGTCATTTTATTTTATGATCAGGTGTTTTACGGTCTTTTTTCAGTTTTATGTCTGATCATTTTTATTTTTTAACCTAACACCATTTCAAAATTGCCACCAATACCTAACACCATTTCAAAGAACACCTTGAATCTAAAGTGTGACACTGAGAGTATTTTCCACTTCTTCACAATTTTACGTAAAGTGTGAAGGAACTTCATAGCTTTCGTAAGAGGTATCCAGTTTCATTCATTCGTGCCGTCAGTATGTCATGGAATAGATAATTATTCCACTGGCTTTTAAGAGTTGATTAGTAAATCAATTTAGTTACCTGATCTCAGTAAAATTTTAACTATGTACTTTAAATGAATTTAATATTTGTGAAGGCTTCAAAATGTTTTTTTTTCATGTTACTTTTTCAACTACATACGTTAAATTCTTATCGAAATTTACTAACCGATGACTAGGTATCGCAAAATGTGTACCTTTTCGCAGTAAAGGTGTTATTTTCTTGATCTAATTACGGCTGATAAAAAAAGTTGTGTAACAACTACGGGCGTGTTGATGGATTTTCCTTCAAATTAGATTATGAAAGTGAATATTATGATGAATATTATGAAATGGATATATCATCAATATACGAATTATTTTACGTGGTTTTTGATAGTAATATCAACCGCAACACGTAATAAAGCAAAATACTTTTCTACCAATGGAAACTGTTCTGTTTTTTTTTAAAGGCTAGTTACTAGATCTTAACTCTTAATATAAATCATTTTTTGGAAGAAGCAAAAACTCTTAAGGCGATCCACTATCTAAAATTCGAACGAAATCACGCACCCCTTATGCAGATGGCGAAAAGGTTGAAATTCTCTTAACACCTGCCACATTTTACGATTTACGCAAAAAAAATCATCAAAATACGTGTTTTATTTTATTTTGTAAAGCTCAGGCATAATGATCAAAATGTTTTACACTCATATTCCAAAAACTTATTTTGTCACAATAAACAATGCGACAATATCGGAAAAGGGGTTCGTAAGTAGGAGATTTTGCATTAAATTTTTTTTTTTAGGTCTGATGCTTTATTTTTTTCCATGCTTATAAAAAGACTCGAAAAATCCCTAGTTAAACGAAAGGCCCAAGTGTGTTCTACTTGCAGTATTTAATTAAATCATCCATGATATTTCTAGGCCATACAATTTTCAAACCAAAAACACCCATCGTGAAATTTGAGTAGCTTTTTTATTTGGAAATTATGGGTCAACGAACCTTTTTTCAGCTCGTACCATTGCTATATTGACATTGTAAATAATGAGCTTTTAAATATCAATACTTTTGTTTTAAATAATACTCCGTATTGTTTGTTCCATATTTTTAATTGTTCTATATGAAAATAAATAGATTTTTTTTAGTTATGAAAGAAATATATACAAATAGATACTTTCGTTTGACTCCATCCATCGTCGATAAAGACGGATCTAAGCTCCTACCTATTGCATTCTTCCTCGTTGCACGAGGAATTAGATTTGGTTAAAAAAGAAAGTGGAAGGCCTTAGCCGTTGGATTGGATTTAATCCGCTCCGTGGAGGAAGGCAAGGTCACTGCGTTTTGTCAGCTTATTTTGGTTTTTAAATTTAAACTTTCTAATCGGTAGCGCTCTGCGGGCAGGTCCCTGCTTGCCGGTTACCGGTTACCGGTCTCCGGTCCGCCGGACGCACGCTGATCTGCCGGAAACTGCACTTTATTTATAAAACTTCACTGCACCGCGACAAGTTTCCGCTGATGTGTAATTATTCGTGTAATTGGAAAAATTGTGCGGTGAATAGTTTACGTGACTACTGTTATTGTGCTAGGTAGGTTCTATTCTACGGTTCTATTCACATGTAATGCGCGCTATGTGCAGCAACACAAAAGTGCAACCGTTTAATTAATACCACATGCCACTGACGCAGTGAAGTGTGGTGTCCTTTGTATGTGAATTCGTTGTTTTATTTCACGTCAATATAAATACCATCACACCAATGGCGGTCGGTGACTTTTTGTAAAAGGAATGTTTGACAATCAGTATATACCTACTATCAAATTTAATACACAAATCTATAAATTAGCCCATGAACAAGAACCAATTACTGATAAAAAGAGTCTGTCCATTTAGCCATATAAATCATTTACGCTCCGCAAAATTACAGATCCAAAATTTCTAAAATGTCGTATGACAAAAAAATCGACGACGTAGGTACCTGATTTATCATTTAATCAAACTTGAGCTCGATTTGATGCTCCTTATTTATTTCTTGATGTCATGTTGGAAATGGGAGTCACTTTTTCAGTATCCAGAATATCTTTTTTTGTACAATTGAGTAAAAAATAGTATATCTTCCCGTGACGTCAAATTTCCTAGTTTAATTGACTTTTATGAATTATGTCGAGGGATTTTCCTCGACGTACCTAAATTTGGCAATGTAAAATCTATTACATATCGTCGAAGTATAATAATATGTCGAAACATAATGTCCTTCGAGAATACATATTTCCGACTTTTCGAACTTGAATGTTTTTTCATGTTGCATTATGTTACAAGAAGTGTCTTAGTATTATACCTCCACAATTAAATATATTTGAGTGGATCTCTGACATAAATTTTCACAATTCTTACCGCCCACCACTGACTTGACAATGCTCATTTCGTTGCACCTTCATATTATTTCGTACCTACCTGCATAATGCAGGTTTTTATGGTCATTATGTTTATTATTATTTAAAGTTACGAATATTCAAGAAAACCGTGTTCTCGGAGATCATCAGAGAGGGCTGGACTGGCAATCGAATTTCGCTCTGCCTTTATTCTTGTGTCTAGTGACTTCAAGAGCACTGTAGTGTGCCTTCCGACTACCGAAATAACGATTCTAAATATTACAAATTATTTTGATAACGTAATTACAATGAGAGGGATATTCGAAACAACTCTCAGATAAGCTCTAATAATCTGTATGGTTTTTTAGGTAGCCTGTCGCTGTTTTTTTTGTTCGTTGTTAATTCCATCATCGTTGTTGTGGGTATTCAAAACAACGTCGTCTGTGTACAAGCGATTATTTCAAAAGATTATTCGATGAATAAAATATTTCAAAGACGGATATTTCAGTTATCAAAACATTTCTATTATTTTCATTACCGTAATTTGGGAGGTGTAATATAACGTTAATTACCCATTTCCAGAACAATCTAACATACATAATTGTTTACAGCTTTGAAATTCCTTCCAACAGAGAACTTTACAAAAATTTAAGATTATTATTTATACTTACACGATGCATTGGACTATCTCCATACGAATAAAGGACGGTATGCGCCGATGGTGATATTTTGTAGATTTATTTATTTGTAAGAGACAAATAGCTTTTTTAACAAAGATAAATATATGCAAACCTAGGTGGAAAAAGAAGGTTAAACCAAAAAGTTTCCTGTGCTAAAGTTGGTTAGAGACAGGAGTTTTATTTTTCATTAAACTAAGGAAGAGGAGTAGGAAGGGGAACATATAATGGGAATAGGAAAATATGCTCTCAATACATACTACAATAGTGCATGAATTTGTGATCTTACGTATTACTTCGGTACAACATTTCTGAAAGTTATTGTTAAGGATATCGATATTATTAAATTGCGTGTTATACTGTACACATATTCAGAGAATTGGGGAATTTTTCCTTATGTTGGTTCTGCATACGAGCAAATGAAAAAAAGTCGGTTTGTCGGGTTAGTCTTGACGGTATGTGGAATTTTATAAAATTGGTGAGCTCGGGTGAGTCCAGGGTCCATCAAGTAATGCATATATTTTTCATCAGGTAGAGATCGTATATATGCCTAAGAATAAAGAAATACTTGCTCTTAATTTATCCCGAGGATTTTTTAGGCCGTGTTGGATATAGGCCCACTGAGAAATTTGTCCGCAGTCCCCGAGACCAGTCCGCCCCTGTCACCAGCTTTCGTTCGTTCGTAATGTTACGTTCGTTGCACACGCTACAAGCATTAAAGTTAACTGATTCAAATATTTACATTAACTTTTCCTTTGTATTATGCTCCGGTCATTGTCAATCTGCACCGCGTGTGTTTATATTTCTACACCCACGCCGGAACAAGGTAAGTATATAAAGTAAGATTGGTATTTTGCATGTCAGTAAGTATCAAACTGGAAACGTCATTGGAAAGTATATTTTTCTGTAGCCCAAAATAAAATTTAAAAATGATTTCGGTTGTTATAATTAAATAAATGTTTAAAAATGTTCTCTTGAACAGTGACTTTTCACGTTGGAGTTGGGTACGATTTACGAGTAATCACTTTTTCTTGGATCTGTTTTTTTTTATGTAGACAGATAACATCTTCTTCAACATTGAGTAGGTATCCCTACGTACATATTTAGGTACTTACTATAATTTCGAAAATGTGCATTATGTGCGCAAGTTTATTCAAGTAGCATTTCTAAATAAATCGACAAAAAAGCGGCTATAGCTGCCCACACAGTTAATATCATAAATTCTGACATTGTCTAAGATTAATTTTATAATGAAAGCAGAAGGTTGGCTACCTATTTATTCTCAAATAACCCTATTTTATTCAGACCGGACAGTGGCTGAGTTGGCATCTGGGTCCCACCCAGGCGTTGTAAGTTCAATTCCTCGGCTGGCTAAGTCCTCCATCACGACACGAGCAGCATCTTCCGCTTACTGTGATGGTAATAAGAGATTTTCAAATATTGTCAGGTTATACGTAACCCGGGAATGTTGGTCTTTCATTAAAAAAAAATCCTAAAGTAATCATTGAAGGAGTCGAACCCGGGACCTCTGTCTTACCGGGACACTATATAGATTGTAAATAAATTCGGGTAGAACCTTGTAATCATACAAAAAAGGTATCAGTCAAAATGTGGGAATTAATTCTTAAATTGAGTATAAAAATGACGGATAGTAATAAGGTCTCATTAGCTCAGTGGTTAGAGTGCTAATCCCGGTAAGACAGGCCCTGAGTTCGATTCCTAGATGAGATCATTACCTTTTTTTCTGTTTCTTTTCTGTTTCGTATTTCATTTGAGGTTTTTGTTATTAACAAAAATCTTCAATAAGTTTTTTTTCTAATTAATTGAAATCTTTTCTTAGGTTAGAAAAAGTAAGCAACCAACCGCCATGTTTTCATTTCTCCAATGGTTATTCTCAATTCGAATAAGCCAGTTACAAATATTTACATAAATAATGCTTTTTATCATCACTTTATTGGCGTCTGAACATCAGGATTATTTCTTAACATGGAGAAATGTTGTTTGAGGCAACCTCGTCCGCATTTGTTTATTTACCCCAGTCATGCTTTTAGCGTATCTTATCATAATTAAATCTAAAACTGCTTTCAGCAGTAAGAAGGTATTTCTAAACTGTAGAATTCACTTGCGATATCGCACTATTTGAATCAAGATAACGCTGTGTGCAGTGTGTGCACACTCGGGTCCTACACGTCAGGAGTCAATAAAGGTGGGCATTGTATTTTATGTGCAGTTGCATACCATCGCTTCAAATTGCAGATCAACTGTATTATACATATAAGTGCAGCAGGCGCTAAATAACGTTCTGACTCTATACAGTGATATTTTTAACATAAATGTTTTGGTGTCTGACCAATTTGTTCTCCTTTCTTTATTTTTGGTTTGATTTTTTTTAACGTAATACAGTTTCATACAATACGGCATGTTTAAGTATAAGTACAATATGTTACATAATAAGGAACTATAGTCGAATTTTTCTATTTTTTTATCGATATGGACGTTCCAACTTAAATACCAGTATATTTGCTTTTTTTTCTTAAGTTAGTTTTCATGGTTAAAATAATTTTCAATTTTTCAAAGCCCACCAAAACGCTCCAAATCCATGGCCGGTCGGTTTTGATCAGTTTTGAAGTTAGAATGTCAAATGTCAAAACAAGGATGAGCTTTACCGTATATAATTTTATATTCTATTCATAGTAAACCATAACTAAACATAAGTAATAAAATTATGTACCTTTTTAGAAACTTTAACTCGAAGAATAATAACAGTATTGAGCATTAATATTATCATAATATCCGTATTGATAATTGGTTTGCTCATGAATACTCTAATTTATTTCACTAATAATAGTTTTTTTATTTTTTTTATATCGAACAACAATTATAGAGCTTAAAGTCACCAAAATTAAGTTACAATTTCGCCAAAACTAAAAAAAAATACGTATTAAAAATACAAAACAAAAGTGAAAAATAAAATTTTTCATACTAATCCAAAAACAAAATGCGCACGTGACGTCAGATGTTCCAAATGCAATGGTACCAACATAACCAGAAATGATTTTTTATTCACTTTTAAAAAATGATTCATAAATTCTACGCATTATATATAATAAAGGTTATATATTCAGAATCGGAGTTTGGTGATCTATATGAATACATATTTTTAAAGCCATTATATTTTTCACTGGAGTCCTTATTATATTTTTGTATGGTTTAAATTACCTACCCCACTAGGTGAAACCTGTTCTGAGGTAGGTGACTGGATGTACAAAAAAAATTAAGTTATGACAGATTGGCCGTTGTTAAATTTAAATATTTAAAACGTAATTTATTAAAATAGTAATGCTAGAATATACAAACAATAAAATGGTGACAGGAAAGGATAATGTGTAAAAGAAGAAATGCGCTTTTAAAATAAATACATAAAAAAAAATAATAAAACACCAATTGATTCAAATGTATGTCAGAATGCCCAAAGACAACAGATTTCTAAATTTTCCTGTTTTCAAAACAATGCCAAACATTTCAAAGTATTTTTTCCTTGAATTTATAAAATATGTTACCACTAAATTTAAAAAAAAATTAATAATGAGATATTAAGTACCTATCTAGCAGTGGCGTGCATTGCTATATGACCAAAGGTAGGCTGTGCGTAATTTTTCGTTTTCGGATATGAATGAATAATGGTGCATTGAATGTTTTAAAATTGGCACTTTATTAACTTATTCCGCTGATTGTTGTGGTAACTGTATAAATATGCATATAAGTTCTTTACCAAATTCATGGAAAAAATACATTTTTATGAGCAACTTTTCTGTTTTATTTTTGTGGTTTGGTTTTATTTGGGTAGGCACAGCATTTCAGCCTTTATGTACTGCACGCCACTGCTATCTAAAAATCGAAAAGTTACTAATTATCGTTTTATATTACAGAGTAACTTCAAAAGGGGAATAAATCAGGAAAATCAATTTAAGAATTTGAACATTTCCGGTCTTCCTAGTTTCCCAGTACGTAGATATCCTGAGATACCTAGCCGACATTAAAAAATATCTAAAAATGCTATGAAAATGGTTGGCTGCTGTATGAAATTTGGGAGACCATGCATTGGGACGAAAAAACTTGCAAAGCAGTTAACTATTATTTCATATGAAAAGGTGATCCAGTATGATAGGTTTAGTTAGTAATATTTCAATATTCTGCGAGGTTCACCGTCCAGGGTGTACCTCCCGTATAAATAAACTTATTGTTGACCAAAATATCATAATCACTAATCAGCTACATTATTTTCATTACTCGGGTCAAGATGCAAGTGACCGGCGCGAGCGACCGCAGTCGCGGGGTCAAGGGGGAAAAAGAAATGCTTGTACCAGTGGCACCTCGTACCTGTCGCGAGGCGGAGGAAGAAATTGTCCCTCGTTTTACAAAAAAATAAAACAATCGTCTTGTTGTCGCCCCGCGCCGTGCTCCATACGCAAACAGTTGTACATTGACCGGGAAATAACTGGTTTAGGACGTGCTTGCTAATTTCCTCGCTTTTCAAACTAAACAAACACCGTTTCAAAATAGCTGTGACTTACTTGTCGGTAGGTACTCGCTACTTGTTGGAAACGCACGTCGAGTCACTGTGAGAAAAATAATGACGATATTTTTTTCTCTGCAATGTATAACACACCTTGCCACATATTTAGTTATTTTACAGTTTGAACACGACCGACAAAGCCAGGGGCGGATTTACGATGTCAGGGGCCTGTTTCACTGGATATTTCGTGGATCTCTTGCCTTGAGACAGAGGTTCCCAGGGGGTGACAGTTTCATATTTTATTACAACTGGTTTCACTTCCATCTCTCAATGATTCAGGGACCACCAGGAAATCTGGGGGCCTCGCAAATGCGACGTTCGAAACTATAACCCTACCGCTGCCTGTAGCGGATGGACAGAATCGCCAGGTTAATGACAACTCGTATAAAATAAGGACGTGCTTAGGTCATCAGGGGAACAGGGGCTTCAGAAAATCTGATTCACAAAAAATATTCAAACACAATGTAAAAAAATGGATTAAACGTAATGATTGGGCATTTACCGGTGCACTTACCCAAATTCGAAATTATTGATTCAACGATTTACGAAGCATATCTTATAATATAAGTGTATATTCATAGATATTTTAAAATTATAAAATAATTTGTAAAATTACTGCCTCAACACAGGCTAGCCTAGTGAGGCGGGTTATGTGAAACTTCAACTATAACTGTTATAATATTATAAATGTCTTTTAGTTATAGTTAAATTTAATTACAATAAATATATTATTATTATTATTATCAGTATTATAGAAAAAAAAATCTTTTCCGAATTTATCATATATACTTAGTGCAAATCGCAAATGGTGCAGCTGAATCGGGTTCCAAAAAAGCTCCCACAAATAATAATTTGATCCATAGTAAGGTACTTGTTATAGATACTATTACCAGTGGCGTGCAGTCCATAAAGGTAGAAAAGCTGTGCCTAAGACAGACGATCCATAAAAATGAATAAAATGACTGTAAAAATATACGACAAATTTCTGATAAAACGTTTTTTTTATCACATATTAGATTAAAATAACTTGTACGATCATTTATTCAGTTGACTCCAACAAACCGCGGAAGATGGTAATAAAATACACAATTTATGCCTGAAGTTAATAATTTACACAAACCTACCTCTGGTCATAGAGCAATGCACGCCTCTGACCACTAGTACCTAATAATATACGTTTTCGAATATAAATATGATGTTTATATCTAAAATAATACTTTTTTTAAGCCTTGTCATAAGTCCGGAATTAGCCTGAATTTTCCGAACCTTTGTTCGTGGCTTTTAGCGTAAACAAACTGGAGAAACAATAATTTGCAAGCCATGATTCTCTCTTCATTTTATTTAAATTGAAGATATTAGTATGATCACAAGTAAGCAATTATTCAGCAAAGTAATTTATTTTTTCGATCATTCCTCGTAAATCTTGTCTATATTAATGTATTTTAAGGAAAACATAATGTTTATGCTATCTCGGTTTCATTTACGGAAAATCGTTTACTTTTTTACGACCACCTTTTCGGTGACCTACCACATCGAACCCAACTCACCCGACGCGCAGTAGAAAGAACTGAGTGAAAATAATAAATTGGGATTGACCTCGTTTCAGTGCCCCTTGCTTTACCTTTAGAAGGGTGAGGTACGTATTTTGGTATTCGAAGGTTTTGAACTCGGATCATAGAATATATTTATGATCCGAGATCATGATATGATATGATCCGAGGTTTTGAATGTCATCTTGGTGGTATTAGATAATTGCGGGTATATTATTATAGGATACAAAATATTCGTACCTACTATAGTTGCCCATGTTATTACATATCGATGCCTTAGTTCAATGGGGAAATAACTCTAAATTTCTGGGTTTTGAGTTAATGATGAAAAATGGTAAAGAAACTCTCCCTTCTCATATTTCAATAATAAAAAAAGTTTAATTCGTCCTAATTGTGTCCTTATGGAATTATAATGAAATCAGCACATTCTTAGTTCAATGGAGAAACATCTCAAATTTTTCCGTTTGTAACTTAATAAATGTAGCCATTTACACCTATAATATGATAGGTTGATAAATTACTTACACGTTGCATCTATTGTTATGTTATAGGTGGAGAAAATAACTTTACATCGGAGCGATGTCTTTATGAAAAATTTTCAAATCCAGTTTTCACCTACCTCAAAATGAGGTATTTTGAGTTAGTTCCCTATTGAACTAAGGTATCAATATGAAAGTATGAAGTATAGTAATCGTGTGGAATAATTGTGGCGATTTTCTCATTCATTCTCTTTCCTTTTGCTATATAGTACAATAAATTAACAACGTCTACCTAGTTATCAGTGACCAAAGGTGGCTGTGTATAGTTTTTCATTGAATATTTGAAAATGGGCATTTTATTATCATCTTCCGCTGATTGCTGTGGCCAACTAAATAAATGGGCGTACAAGTTCCTTGCAAAATTCATAGAAAAATACGTATTCATAAAAAGTTATCATATTTTTTCTATTATTGTAGTGTTGCATAGTTTCAACAGATGTCACTCGATTCGGGTGGAGGCCCGAACGTTGACGAGGATAGCCGAACCGAGCCAGCGGAGCGAGTAGAGCTCGGCTGTTCGAGCAGACTGGGCCTGAGTCTTACCTGTTCTTTTGTGATATCACCTAATTTTGATATATTAGTTTGCCGGTATGACATTATTTTCACTGTTCCCAAATTTTAGTGTTATATGATTCAGGCTGCAATAGGAAAATTCAGCAGATTACCAATCGGTTGGAGTTTTGTAACGCGACTACCTTCAGCTGTTGCTCCTGAATTACCTTCCCCGAAGCAGGAAAAATCGATTCCCACAGGCATGCATTACATATCGATGTCCAGATATTCAGATATCGCACATCAATATTCGGATATCACACATCGATATTAAAATATCATTTATCACATATCCATCATATACATACCCATCAGTATTCAGTAGATATGAAAACCAAAATATCATTTCCATATTCGGAACGGTTAGAATGCTAATATCTAGGGAGTCAGTATCGATATATCCGATGTATGGCTAACTAACTAACTAACTAACCATCACGCCGTTTCCCCGCAGGGGTAGGCAGAGAGGACGGACCGCCAAACAACTCGATATTGGCATACACTTCTTGCTTCGTTCACATTCATACAACGCCTCATACATTCTCTTCTGTTATTTCGACTTCTGACATGGCCCGACTCGAGTATTTGATTCACTTGATCGTGCCATGTCTTCCTCGGGCGTCCCCGGGCTCTTCTTCCATTCACATTCGCGTCATATATTCTCCTTACACTCCTTTCTTCGTTCATTCGCCCTACATGCCCAAACCATCTAAGCGTCCCTTTCTTAATCTTGCTCACTACGCTTACATCAGCCTTGCATTCTTTACGAATCTCAACATTTATAACCCGATGTATGGCGGTATTGTAATACGTCTATCTGTTACGAATATATTAGGTTCAGCCCTAGGACAGACAGATTCTCAGCACCGTTTAGGCCGGCCGATTTGTGGCCTTGAGTTGTAAATATTTCCGTTGTAAATTACGATAACATTATAATATACGGAACTTGTAATCTATACAAACTATGAATAATTATTGAACCTTCCCAGAACACATTTAAAGTAATCCCAATTATAGGAATTCGTAGAACATTATAAATATAATTTAATTTCTTTATTTGCTTTGTTTTTCTTAGGGTAAGCACAGCTTTTCAGCCTTTATGGACTGCACGCCACTGCTAGTTGTAGTGATTAGAAGATCAGTCGGGATAAATACGTCATATGGGACATTTAAATTAATTCAACTCCTCCATTCAATATATATTTTGTCCATTTTCTGTACACTACATGGAACTTTATACAATAATTATTCGATAGATTAATTAAAGGAGCTTGAATTTGTGCAATTACTCCATAGGAAACACTTATCCCAACTGTCTTACTAATTCTAAATTGCATACAAAATAACAAATATACTGAATAATAATATTTCCACATAAAACACCAGCTTTGTAAAATAAGTGCGTGTGTGCACCAAGTGGAACTAATACTTCAATAGGCACCTTGGTAACCCTGAGAGGTATTAAATGTTATATAAATTATTCGCGCTGAATCTACGATATTGGTACTGCATGAAGGAAGGTGGAAATGTTTTGGTCGATTATAATTTTCTACCTACCGCTCAAGTAGAGTACATCGCATAATTAATTAAGCCTCTGAAAATGAAACTTCGATAAAACGAAGTTATATTTTCTTTTTGTGAGAAATGTTCGCATTTGGAAAGAAATTTTTGCAAAAGGCATTCTTAAAAGTCGAGCAAAAAGGCAAAATGTTTCTGATTTTTAAAATGGAGTACAAAGGGGCGAATTGAAAAACTAAAAGCATCACCATCGTTCTTTCTACCCCTGATATAATTGATCTCGTGTACCCATATTGCTAAGATACCCAAACCATGGTTCCTATGTAGTTAGAAAAAAAAAATGATTAACCAATTTTGTGATTATTATTCGCAGCATTCATCCTCAAATTTTGATTACGAAATAAATGAGAAACCAACATTCCGAAATATGCATTTTTATAAACTGATCCTGTTATAAATTTGATTTACCTATTTGAATCTTACAAAAATCGCGTTTTTTTATTTACATTATTCTTATTTATTTCCAGGACGGAACTACACCCCTGATTCTGGCCGCAGCTACAGGGCAAACAGAATGTGTACTGGAATTACTGGAACAAGGAGCAGACTCCAATGCTAGGCGCATCGTAAGAATTTCAAACATATTTTATTCTTTCTCCTGTCGTTGGTTATTTTCGGAAGTTATGAGGTTTTTTTCAATACTTTTTGTTATTTCGATGGATTATTGTTGGAAGTTTGGCAAAAAAAAATGTCTACTTACCGCAATTTTTTTAATGGTAAGTATACGGTCACTTAAGGAAATTTATTTACTGTAGCATCCTGTTTCGAATTTAATTCAATTTCATCTTCTAAATATAAAATTATATGTATAAACATTAATGCATGCACCCACGTCAAAAATTGCTAATTTAATTTCCTATTATAGGGGAAAATGAGTGTTTGCAGTATAACCGAGCCTAAATTGTCATTCAGTAATCCGTGAAACACATTCGTTATCACTGTCAGGGTTTCTATTCGTGGTTATAGCCGTGAACTCGTTATAATGGGGTTTTTTTATAACGAAATCGACTTAATTATAATTTATTATCATCCTACACCTTTCAGACTGGAACCACAGCTTTATTCTTTTCTGCCCAGGGGGGTTTCTTAGACATCACAAGGACTCTTTTGGACAATGGAGCTCAAATCGACTCACCGAGTATTGTAAGTAACTTGTGAATTTTTACAGTAAAAAATCTCAAACTGGTGTCATGAAATATATAAACACAATTTTTTTTCTGTTTCAACTTCTTTGTTAACAATACTTCAGCTCGCAACATCGATTCCATTGTGAGCTATCTTTGAAATGTCAATTTAATATCAAACAATAAGACAAGACGCCATTCGTTTGATATTTTCAAATGTTATATAAGATTAAAAAAAAACAGTGTGAAAGCGAAACTGATGTGACCTCTAGTAATACAGTAAAAGTAAATTGCAAAAGGGCTGTTTTTTTCTTCTAATTTTCCTCCAAACCTGCATTGCAGTAATACTATAATATTAAACTAATAATTGGTGAATATTATTTTTTCTAGGATGGTGGAACACCCTTGTTTGTGGCCTGTCAGTGTGGACATTATGAAATAGTTTTGGAGCTGGTCAAAAGGGGAGCCAAAGTAAATGCATGTATGAAGGTAAAGAGATTTCCTTTCATCTTAAGCACGTATCCTTACTATGATTACAAATAGATGTTTAAGTTTACGGTACTTTCACTCTTTTTATTGTTAGTAATATTACTGATTGACAACATGAAAAATGGACCCCAATGTAGAGGTATATAAGAGCATACAAGGTTGTCCAGTCTCTCCTCATCATCACCTGTCATCCGAGTAATAATACATTGTGTTAATTACTTATAGTTTATTGACTATTATTCCCCCATACCAATATCAGAGTAAAGGGCCATCGTACAAAAGGCAAGACACTTACTGATATTTCGATTCCAGGACAAAGCAACCCCCATATTCATTGCATCCCAGAATGGTCACAAGGAAGTGGTGGAGTTCCTGCTGCGGTCCGGAGCTTCGTGTGATTCACCTCGGACAGACGGGGCCTCCCCGCTCTGGATAGCTTCGCAAATGGGCTTTGATCACATCGTCAAAGTCCTCTGTCGCCATGGAGCCAAAATAGACCAAGTCAGAAATGTAAGTGGATACTATTTAGAAAACTTATTTTGTGATTTGACCATCATTTAAAAGTAAAATTTTATTTAAGTGGGTACTTAATTGGTTCCTTTTGGTATTAAAAAAAAGGTAAAGCAAAAACAACGACTTACCAACAATGTTGCAGAAATTTAAAAGAAAGTTCAGCAATGTTACGGAGATTTGAAGAAAATTATCATGGTGTGTTTGAATTGGTGAGTAAAACAAAAAGGGGTTTACCAACAATGTTGGAGAGATTTAAAAGAAAATTAACATGGTGTGTTTGAATTGGTGAGTAAACCAAAAAGGGGTTTATCAACAATGTTGGAGAGATTTAAAAGAAAATTAACATGGTGTGTTTGAATTGGTGAGTAAACCAAAAAGGAGTCTACCAACAATGTTGCAGAGATTTGAAATAAAGTTAAGAGAAACGGCTGCGCGGCTTGTTTCATACAAAACTTAATTTTTGATTTGATGCCAAAATACTCACCCAAACCTAATGATCTTTTTTTTCATCAAAAAGTATAATAAATATCTATTACGTATGAGAAGTATTTTTTTTTTGTTTTAAATTATGAAGTATATGCCATGAAAAAAAAAACAATTTTCGTAATTTTAGAGCCAACTTAGAAAATTATTTGCGTGTTTATTATATTTTTTTAAAAATTAAATGTGATTACGTAAAAGAAAATATAAAAACAAAACTTTTAAAAAAAGAAGGTTTTTTCGGGTCGATATTTTAAATTACGTACGGCAAATTTGTGTTCCAATGTAAATTGGTCGTTTTTAATTTAAATTAAAATCCACCATAATGCTTGTTTTAATATTTAAAATATATATATATTATATTTCAAAGCAGATGGGGTAAAACTTTTTTTTAAATCACCATTAGGCCCCAAACATTTACTAAACCTTTAATTAAAAAGAAATGTATAATTAGTTTTCGGTGAGTATTCTGACCTCAAGTCCAAAATTAAGTTTTGTATGAAACAGGCCGCTCCAACATTGTGTGTCTGAATTCTGAATAACAAAATAAATAGCACATAAAATAAAGTTAATATTTAATTTCAGGATGGAGCAACAGCCCTTTTCAAAGCTGCCCACAAAGGACATGCTGCAGTTGTAGCAGAATTACTGAGATACAACCCCAATCTAGGAATTTTACCGGTAAGTTGTTAAACTTTTATATATATGTAGTTTCTATATTTGTACCCCCAGATGGCAATAAGAGTTATTAAAAATTTATATTCATAGAGATAATATATTTTATTGTATGCAACCCCTCGCAAGAGCTCTCCTGTCCATACTATGTACAACCATAAACCAAACATATTGTTTCAGTAATTTTATTCGTAATAGAAAATATTTGGTAATAAAAAAAAAAGTTTGTTTAATGAAAGGGTGTACAGGTTGCCAATATATCCTAGACATTTAATCAATTGGAAAAAAAAATCATTACCGTGGCAACACCAAGCTACACACTTTGTCTTTATAATTTGTTCTTTATATAAAAAAAAAATTCACCTTCGAGCTTGACAGTTCATTTTAAAGAAACGGGACATAACTTTTATTTATAATTATTATAATTTTAATTTTAATTTATAATTTTGATCTGTGAATTAGATTTGGTTTTATTTTGATTTATGGGGGAGAGGGATGTGGGAGAGGAATTATTTATTATTTCGAAATATTGATAGTATTATTATGCAATACGATAAACATAATGTTTTTAAATAGAAAAATATTTTATAAATTTACATAGGTTTAGCATTTATCAAAATCTAATCAGAAATATAACTTTTTCTGACCGTCCTATTGTATTTTTTACAAAATATTTAAAATATGAATATGATTTTTAAAGTGGAGAAAATTATTTTTAATCCTTTCTCGTTACGTTTTTGTAAATAAACTTAACCAAAAATTTGTTTTTTTTAAATATTAAAGTTACGTAGTATTTATGAAAAAATTAAACTACATACTCTTCTTTTTTTTTAATTTATCTTTTCGGCATGTTAAAGAGAAACCTTCAGAGCATTTTTTAAGGATATTCAACTTTTTAAATGTTTTTGTAAAACATGCGTAGAACGGTCAGAAATGTGTAATATTTCTGATTTTATTTTGATAAATTCTAAGCCCATCCATACAAATTAAAAAAAACGTAATTAATATTTTTCTCTTTAAAAACACCATGTTTATCGTATGGCAAAATAATATTATCATTATTTTGAATTAATTAATAATAAGTATAATAACTCTCCAACGTCCCTCTCCCCATTAACATATAATAAATGGGTGTTTTGATACACACATTTCAGATATGCAAAAAAATCGTCTTTTGATATACTTAATTATCATCCTTGCAAAGCGTTAAATAATAAAAAAAGTTTAAATATAAAATTTTCTTAGAATATAATATATAATTAACTCCTTTCGGAAAGTACCGCTAATTTCTGAAGACCGTTTGATTAAAGTAAAAAATATGCACTTCGATTGTGCTGTTTTTTTTTAAATTTATTTTTTTTCTCTCTGCTCCCGACCGTCTGGAGCTAGTGAGACTATGGTATTCCCAATTGGGGAATGTTGTGAGGCTGAAGGTATTGGGGAGGGGAAGGAGAAGGGGGAGAGGAAGGTGGGGATAAGGGGAAATACCTGGCTATTCAGATCTGGTCACCAAACACGGCTAAAAGCCATTTCAAGCAACTTTTAAATTCTGAATGGTGGTCTTTTCACCAGAGCGATACTGAGAGTATCTTCCACTCTGGAACGTGCGCAAATATACTATATATTATTTTTAAATTAATTAATTATGAAATAACACAAACTAATTATATAAAAATTACTTGTTTAAACTTACTTTCATTTTTCCATGAGCCATCTATTAAATGTCAAACTGTATTCCTATGTGTAATTAATGATTTTTTATTGAATTAGAATGGCGAGAGTGCCCTCCACGGCGCCGCCCTATTCGGCCACCTGGGCTGCGTGAAGCTACTGGTGGGCGGGGGAAGTGACGTCACCCTGAAGAACCGCTCCGGCCTCACCGCCTACCACCTAGCCGAGTCAAACCGCAAGAAGCAAGTGTCCTCCTACCTACACTCCATGGACATCGTCGAGATGAACGGAATCAATGACCACCAACACACATGACACAGATTTCCAAAGTCTTTCATTATCAAGAAAATGTTTCAATCGAATTATAGAAATGTGGAGGTGGCTATCTAATTTATTTTTTGGTGGATTTTTAGTGCCGGAGAAAAACATCATTCAAAAATACAACGCCACTGATGTTTAAAAAAAAATCTGTTTCTGCCCAAAATTTAAAAAATCTATATGTTAACTATATATAGGCCTGCAGCATATTATAATCTAATATCAATAAGAACTAATTAAGTCAAATTTTAAATTGATAACAAAATAAGCATAAAGCTCTGTGCCCGTGATACGTGAAAAACGCGTTGTGATGACGGATTTATTTGTAACTACATATTAACCGTTTCCATTCAAGCTATCACACTATACCTTTTTCAATGGATGCATAAACGATTTTAATATTTCCATGGATACAAATAAGTCCATTAGCACACCGTGTTTTTGACGTATCAGACCAACCGTAATAATTTAAAAAAATAATAATTGGGTATGAAATTTTTAATTTAATCTAAGAATGAGCATTCTGGTTGGTTTTGACCTTTTTAAATGCCGAAGCATTAAATGAGAAAGCATTCTGATCTCAGCGAGATTTATTTATGCATTTATGAGTAGACTTCTTGTCTTGACTCTACAACATCATTTACTACTGCTTCTGTATTTTAGTGAGCATTTGTAAACTCATCATAAAAAAATTGTCCCAGTGTTTGTCTCTGAGAAACATTTTTGGAAAATATGATGCAAATTTTGACGATATTACAAACTGATGATTTTTAATCGAAATGTTTTATTTTTCATTGTTTTTACTAATATTATGGTAATGACTATTGAATGTAATATAAAATAAAAGTGAGGACATGCTTAAAATTATTTTAAAACAAAAGAATATGTAGGTACTTATTGTATATTTTCTAAACAAAAGAAATTAATTAACAATTCGTGCGTTGGTTTCGTTGCATTTTTGAAGACCACAAAGTATGTGGTTTACAAATCAAAAAAGCTTTTAAAAACAGAAGTTATGAAATAATTTCTAATCGGAATCAGAACTGTTCTATTCAAAATATGTATAGAAAGGGTGTTTTTAATATTATGCGTAAGTTCTGCTGAAAAATATAAAAAATAAAAAACTAGCCATTGATTCAAAGCCTAGAGAACCGTTAAATTGTGCTGTGTAGACGGAGTATGAAATTTTAATATTATTAAAATCAAAATTATAAAAAATTTTATAAAAATAGTAAAAATGTACATATTTTATTATTATGTAGTAAATACCCTATGTATTCAACCTCGATACATTTCTTCCAATAAGCAAGGCCTTAACAGTATTAACGGCACTTTTAAAACTATATTTTGTCTTTCATATAAGAAAAAATCACTGTGATTCAAAAAAATCATAATATTTATGTTAACTTGTGCTATAATCCGGTACCTACTCAAGTATTTATTTTTAATAATAAAAAATGTTCTTGTGTATATAATTAAACATTAGGAACACCTTAAACTCAGTGCCTAGTTGCAATATGTATGTAGTTTATTTAAAAAAATGTTATGTGTAATATACAATCATGATCTTCTATAAATCTATAAATATGGCTCAAAACAAATCATGGTTTTATTTAACACAATGAAGTGTGGTCATTCTACGGGTTGCTGTGATATATTCGTAGACAAAGGTTAGGTTAATACATTTATTATGCAGACCCGAACTTAGAGACCTGGGGCCCCAAGATCTTACGGAGTCGGGGGGCCCCTTTCTGGTAATTTAGCAACAAAAAACATACTTTAATTTTTATCAAAATAGGTAGGTCAGTGGTTTCCGAAACTTTTCGAACCTAATAAATTTTACATTAAAAAAAATATTTTGGAATACCACGCGTTTGTCCCAATTTCCCGGGGCCTGTGGAACTATGGCATCCCCGATTGGAGTATTAGCGAGGGTGGAGGGAGTGGAAATTTTATTATAACTGTCACAAAGACGCGGAAAAGCGATAAATCTCTATGAAAGAGTGGAATGTAAACTGTAATAATAAAGACATGGAAAAAAAGCGCAACAGTCGAAAAAAAATCTGTCAGAGGGCAAACCAATTGAAGCTTTCGATTTTTAGTCAATTACATTCAAAATAATTAGATTATAATAATTAATAAATGGGTGTGGGGTAAGGATGAGGGATACGGGGTAGAGGCGAGGGATAGAAATGATGGGTAGGGGTAGAGATGAGAGGTAGTGGTATCGATAGGGGGTAAGGGGTAGGGACAAGAGGTAGATGGTAGATAGTTTAGATTTTGAACAAATAACTCAAAAATGCATTCTGATGGTCTCCGTGGTTGAGTGGTTACCATCCTTGGCTACGAATCCTGAGGTCGCAGGTTCAAATCTCAGAGTGCACATAAATTTTATTTCAATAAATTGTGTTATTTCACAATTTATTAATTAAAAATAATATGTGGTATATTTGCGGTACGTTCCAGAGTGGTAGATACTGTCAGTATCGCCCTGGTGAAAGACCACCATTCAGAATTGAAACGTTGCTTGAAATGGCTTTAGCCGTATTTGGTGACCAGATCTGAATAGCCAAGTACTTCCCCACCCTCCTTTCCCCCATCTCCTTCCCCTCCTCAATACCTTCAGCCTCACAACACACCCCAATTGGGGATGCCATAGTCTCAATGCCTCCAGATGGTTGGGAGCAGTTGGGACTCTCGTGTGGTATCACATAAAAATAAAATTTCAAAAATAAAACAAAATAATGAAATTTTTTCCTTATTTTTTTTTATTTAGACACAGATAAGGTGACCGATGTAAAGGATTTTCGTGGAATAACAAAAAATTGTAATATTTTACTGCATTCCTATCTACCTAGAATAATTCTGCTCCCTGTTCTTGGTCACATCATAAGAAATGACAAATATCATGATTACTCACTTAAACCTAGGTGATAGGAAACACGGTAGAGGAAGTCATCACGCCTCGTGGTTTCAAAACTAACATTGCGACTGGTACAGGTATCCTGATTATCATCAGGGAACCTTGAATAGAAGAGGGCACCAGATTTAAAGTACACCCTACAAGGCTCTGGGTAGATGTAGTCAGGTATCATATACAAATAACTAACTAACCATCATTTCGACCGGTCAGTGGCTGAGTTTGCATCGCGTTTGGGTCTCACCCAGGCGTCGTGAGTTCAATTCTTCGGCTGGCTAAGTCCTCCATTACGACACAAGCAACATCTTCCGCTTACTGTGATGGTAGTAGGAGATTTTCAAATATTGTCAGGTTATTCGTAACCAGGGAATAGTCTTTCTTTAAAAAAAAAAAAAGATCATGTATGCACATTGTACAAGAATTGGTGGAATTTTTAAAAATTTAAAATCAAGTAGCGAAAAAATTGAGCAAATTAGGAGAAAAAAAATAAAGTAGAGGAAAAATTTGAAGATCAAATTGTTTTCATGAGCATACGGAACAATTACTTAATAAGTGTTTACTTCGACAAACATTGCCTCCACCTGCCTCAAAAGTAAGAAAGTGAAGAGCCGCTATTGAGTACAAAACATAAACAAACATAATTAGTCCAATTGGTTAATTATGACCTTGATTCACCTCTGATAGGCAAAAGAGGGCTGGAGGGAGGCGCTCAAGCTGACAGGACGATAAAAACAACAGTCTTTTTCGGTTTCATCTAAAATGTGGGAAAAATTGTCACCGGGGCGCTTCTTCTTGGGATCGGCCAAGCATGTATGATTTAATAAGTTTAAAATTTCTTTGAAAATTGACATTCTGAATAATAAAAATCTATATCATTTATTGGTTTGGCCTTAAGGGGAACAGCTGCGCAGCCTGTTTCATACAAAACATAATTTTGCCAAAAAGAGGCCAAAATAACGACCTAAACTTAATGCAATATCTTTTATTTGAAAGGTATAGCAAATATCTAGATGAGATTAGAAGTATTTTTTTTTATTCTTATTATAATTTAGAAAATATAAGCCATAAAAGATCACAATTTAATCATATTTTTAGGAGGCAACGTTTGGCAAATATTTATGATTAAATGGAAGCTATTTTTGAAAAAACATTCCCACATCCTACCTCAGGAATATGATGAAGTATACAAAAAAAATTTAAATGACTGCTGAAAATAGTTTCATTTGGGTCAAAATCCGAAATTAGTTAGCAACAAATTCAACGTTAATTGAACCAACTTTTTTGTTGGCGTCGTGCTTTGCAAACGGGCGGGTAGCGGATACGGGGTCGGGGAGAGTATCTCGCTATAGTGGCTAGCCAAACTAAAAGTTGTAGCTATTAAATGCTTTCGATTTTTGTCATTCGTAAAGTCAGTTTCGAAAGAACATTTAGAATCGTAATAATTTAGTATTATTTAAAACAAACAAATCAAATAATGTTGTTTAAAACGGAAACCTATAAAATATATCAGCTTGACCGGCGAGTGGACAAATGTGTCGGATTCCCACCATGGCATACCAAGTTCAATCCTCTGCTTGCTACATCCTCCATCATTGCACAAGCAACGTTTCCATTTATAGTGACAGAAGTAGGAGAAATAAAAATACTGTCAGGTTTATTTAATTATTTAATATAAACAGCAAAAATATATATCACAGTTAAATACATGCATAAGAATATGGTACAAGTAATTTAGAAAAGTAACTATTTAATTATTTCATGAAATAAGAAATTCATTTTAGTAATGTCGGTTTTGGTGTTTTTTTTCACGGAATATCATACTAGCCACCATTCTCATACATAAAAAGAAAACTGTTTGCGAATCCATGCCATACGGACGGAAATATGAACAAACAAATATCGACCCCAACCTGGAAATTAGTCCATAAATACGATATTTTTTACGAATGTCGTTTTTTTTGTTTTCTTAAGGAATATACTTCAGGCCATAATCCTCATCAAAAATTCGAAAACCGTTTTCGAATCAATTGCATAGGGAAGGAGATATGAACAATCAAATCTCGACCCCAACATTTAAATTAGTCCATAAAATAAAAAATGCATATTGAGAATATCGTGTAGTGTTGATTTTTCAAAAGAATATCATTATGGCCAACATTTTCACAAAAAATTAAAAACCGTTTTCAGATCAATCCCATAGTGACGGAGATTGATAAGTGAAAGCTCGATCCCAACGGTGAAATTAGTGGATAAAATAAGATATTTTTTTCAGGAATGTCGCTTTTTGTTTATTTTTTACATTGATTATCATTCTGACCATCACTCTCATCCTTAAATCGCAAAAAAATTTCGAATCCATGGCAAACGGAAGGAGATATGAACAGTCAAATTTCGACCCCAAACGTGAAATAAGTCCATAAATAACATATTTTTTTATGAATAACACTTTTCGTGGTTTTTTTTACGGAATATCATTCTAACCACATTTCTCATACTTAAATCGCAAACCGTTTTCGAATCTATACCATAGAGTCGGAGATATAAACAATCAAATCTCGAACCCAACGGTGAAATTAGTCCATAAAATAAGATTTTTTTCACGAACACCGCTTTTTGTGGTATTTTTCACGGAATATCATTCTGACCATCTCTCTCATCCTTAAATCGAAAAAATCTTTGGTATCCATGGCAAACGGAAGGAGATATGAACAGTCAAATTTCGACCCCAACCGTGAAATAAGTCCATAAATAACATATTTTTTTATGAATAACACTTTTCGTGGTTTTTTTTACGGAATATCATTCTAACCACATTTCTTATACTTAAATCGCAAACCGTTTTCGAATCTATACCATAGAGTCGGAGATATAAACAATCAAATCTCGAACCCAACGGTGAAATTAGTCCATAAAATAAGATTTTTTTCACGAACACCGCTTTTTGTGGTATTTTTCACGGAATATCATTCTGACCATCACTCTCATCCTTAAATCGCAAAAAATTTTCGAATCCATGGCAAACGGAAGGAGATATGAACAGTCAAATTTCGACCCCAACCGTGAAATAAGTCCATAAATAACATATTTTTTTATAAATAACACTTTTGGTGGTTTTTTTTACGAAATATCATTCTGACCACATTTCTCATACTTCAATCGCAACCCGTTTTCGAATCAATACCATAGAGACGGAGATATGAACAAAAAAATCTCTACGCCAAGGATGAAATTAGTCCATAAAATAAGATTTTTATCACGAACACCGCTTTTTGTGGTATTTTTCACGGAATATCATTCTGACCATCTCTCTCACCCTTAAATCGCAAAAAATTTTCGAATCCATGGCAAACGGAAGGAGATATAAACAATAAAATTTCAACCCCAACCGTGAAATAAGTCCCTAAATAAGATATTTTTTATGAATGTCACTTTTTGTGGTTTTTTTTACGGAATATCATTCTGACCACATTTCTCATACTTAAATCGCAAACCGTTTTGGAATCTATACCATAGAGACGGAGATATGAACAATCAAATCTCTACCCCAACGGTGAAATTAGTCCATAAAATAAGATTTTTTTTGTGGTATTTTTCACGGAATATCATTCTGACCATCACTCTCATCCTTAAATCGCAAAAAATTTTCGAATCCATGGCAAACGGAAGGAGATATGAACAGTCAAATTTCGACCCCAACCGTGAAATAAGTCCATAAATAACATATGTTTTTATGAATAACCCTTTAAGTGTTTTTTTTTACGAAATATCATTCTGACCACATTTCTCATACTTAAATCGCAACCCGTTTTCGAATCAATACCATAGAGACGGAGATATAAACAATCAAATCTCGAACCCAACGGTGAAATTAGTCCATAAAATAAGATTTTTATCACGAACACCGCTTTTTGTGGTATTTTTCACGGAATATCATTCTGACCATCACTCTCATCCTTAAATCGCAAAAAAATTTTGAATCCATGGCAAACGTAAGGAGATATAAACAATAAAATTTCGACCCCAACCGTGAAATAAGTCCCTAAATAAGATATTTTTTATGAATGTCACTTTTTGTGGTTTTTTTTACGGAATATCATTCTGACTACATTTCTCATACTTAAATCGCAAAACGTTTTGGAATCAATACCATAGAGACGGAGATATAAACAATCAAATCTCTACCCCAACGGTGAAATTAGTCCATAAAATAAGATTTTTTTTGTGGTATTTTTCACGGAATATCATTCTGACCTTTAATCTAAATCCTTAAATCGCAAAAAATTTTCGAATCCATGGCAAACGGAAGGAGATATGAACAGTCAAATTTCGACCCCAACCGTGAAATAAGTCCATAAATAACATATTTTTTTATGAATAACCCTTTAAGTGTTTTTTTTTACGAAATATCATTCTAACCACATTTCTCATACTTAAATCGCAAACCGTTTTGGAATCTATACCATAGAGACGGAGATATGAACAATCAAATCTCTACCCCAACGGTGAAATTAGTCCATAAAATAAGATTTTTTGTGGTATTTTTCACGGAATATCATTCTGACCATCACTCTCATCCTTTAATCGAAAAAATCTTTGGTATCCATGGCAAACGGAAGGAGATATGAACAGTCAAATTTCGACCCCAACCGTGAAATAAGTCCATAAATAACATATATTTTTATGAATAACACTTTTCGTGGTTTTTTTACGGATTATCATTCTAACCAAATTTCTCGTACTTAAATCGCAAACCGTTTTGGAATCTATACCATAGAGACTGAGATATGAACAATCAAATCTCTACCCCAACGGTGAAATTAGTCCATAAAATAAGATTTTTTTGTGGTATTTTTCACGGAATATCATTCTGACCATCACTCTCATCCTTAAATCGCAAAAAATTTTCGAATCCATGGCAAACGGAAGGAGATATGAACAATCAAATTTCGACCCCAACCGTGAAATAAGTCCATAAATAACATATTTTTTTATGAATAACCCTTTAAGTGTTTTTTTTTACGAAATATCATTCTAACCACATTTCTCATACTTAAATCGCAAACCGTTTTGGAATCTATACCATAGAGACGGAGATATGAACAATCAAATCTCTACCCCAACGGTGAAATTAGTCCATAAAATAAGATTTTTTGTGGTATTTTTCACGGAATATCATTCTGACCATCACTCTCATCCTTAAATCGCAAAACTTTTTCGAATCCATGGCAAACGGAAGGAGTTATGAACAATCAAATTTCGTCCCCAACGGTGAAATCAGTCCATAAAATAAGTTTTTTTCACGAACACCGCTTTTTGTGGTATTTTTCACGGAATATCATTCTGACCATCACTTTCATCCTTAAATCGAAAAAATCTTTGGTATCCATGGCAAACGGAAGGAGATATGAACAGTCAAATTTCGACCCCAACCGTGAAATAAGTCCATAAATAACATATATTTTTATGAATAACACTTTTCGTGGTTTTTTTACGGATTATCATTCTAACCAAATTTCTCGTACTTAAATCGCAAACCGTTTTGGAATCTATACCATAGAGACTGAGATATGAACAATCAAATCTCTACCCCAACGGTGAAATTAGTCCATAAAATAAGATTTTTATCACGAACACCGCTTTTTGTGGTATTTTTCACGGAATATCATTCTGACCATCACTCTCATCCTTAAATCGAAAAAATCTTTGGTATCCATTGCAAACGGAAGGAGATATGAACAGTCAAATTTCGACCCCAACCGTGAAATAAGTCCATAAATAACATATTTTTTTTATAAATAACACCTTTGGTGGTTTTTTTTACGAAATATCATTCTGACCACATTTCTCATACTTAAATCGCAACCCGTTTTCGAATCAATACCATAGAGACGGAGATATAAACAATCAAATCTCGAACCCAACGGTGAAATTAGTCCATAAAATAAGATTTTTATCACGAACAACGCTTTTTGTGGTATTTTTCACGGAATATCATTCTGACCATCACTCTCATCCTTAAATCGCAAAAAATTTTCGAATCCATGGCAAACGGAAGGAGATATGAACAGTCAAATTTCGACCCCAACCGTGAAATAAGTCCATAAATAACAGATTTTTTTATAAATAACACCTTTGGTGGTTTTTTTTACGAAATATCATTCTGACCACATTTCTCATACTTAAATTGCAAACCATTTTGGAATCTATACCATAGAGACGGAGATATGAACAAAAAAATCTCTACCCCAACGGTGAAATTAGTCCATAAAATAAGATTTTTTTGTGGTATTTTTCACGGAATATCATTCTGATTATCACTCTCATCCTTAAATCGCAAAAAATTTTCGAATCCATGGCAAACGGAAGGAGATATGAACAGTCAAATTTCGACCCCAACCGTGAAATAAGTCCATAAATAACATATTTTTTTATGAATAACCCTTTAAGTGTTTTTTTTTACGAAATATCATTCTAACCACATTTCTCATACTTAAATCGCAAACCGTTTTGGAATCTATACCATAGAGACGGAGATATGAACAATAAAATCTCTACCCCAACGGTGAAATTAGTCCATAAAATATGATTTTTTTTGTTTTTTTTTCACGGAATATCATTCTGACCATCACTCTCATCCTTAAATCGCAAAACTTTTTCGAATCCATGGCAAACGGAAGGAGTTATGAACAATCAAATTTCGTCCCCAACGGTGAAATCAGTCCATAAAATAAGTTTTTTTTCACGAACACCGCTTTTTGTGGTATTTTTCACGGAATATCATTCTGACCATCACTCTCATCCTTTAATCGAAAAAATCTTTGGTATCCATGGCAAACGGAAGGAGATATGAACAGTCAAATTTCGACCCCAACCGTGAAATAAGTCCATAAATAACATATATTTTTATGAATAACACTTTTCGTGGTTTTTTTACGGATTATCATTCTAACCAAATTTCTCGTACTTAAATCGCAAACCGTTTTGGAATCTATACCATAGAGACTGAGATATGAACAATCAAATCTCTACCCCAACGGTGAAATTAGTCCATAAAATAAGATTTTTATCACGAACACCGCTTTTTGTGGTATTTTTCACGGAATATCATTCTGACCATCACTCTCATCCTTAAATCTAAAAAATCTTTCGTATCCGTGGCAAACGGAAGGAGATATGAACAATCAAATTTCGACCCCAACGGTGAAATTAGTCCATAAAATAAGATTTTTTTTGTGGTATTTTTCACGGAATATCATTCTGACCATCACTCTCATTCTTAAATCGCAAAAAATTTTCGAATCCATGGCAAACGGAAGGAGATATGAACAGTCAAATTTCGACCCCAACCGTGAAATAAGTCCATAAATAACATATTTTTTTATAAATAACACTTTTGGTGGTTTTTTTTACGAAATATCATTCTGACCACATTTCTCATACTTAAATCGCAAACCGTTTTGGAATCTATACCATAGAGATGGAGATATGAACAAAAAAATCTCTACGCCAAGGATGAAATTAGTCCATAAAATAAGATTTTTTTCACGAACACCGCTTTTTGTGGTATTTTTCACGGAATATCATTCTGACCATCACTCTCATCCTTAAATCTAAAAAATCTTTCGTATCCATGGCAAACGGAAGGAGATATGAACAATCAAATTTCGACCCCAACGGTGAAATTAGTCCAAAAAATAAGATTTTTTTTGTGGTATTTTTCACGGAATATCATTTTGACCATCACTCTCATACTTAAATCGCAAAAATTTTTCGAATCCATGGCAAACGGAAGAAGATATGAACAGTCAAATTTCGACCCCAACCGTGAAATAAGTCCATAAATAACATATATTTTTATGAATAACACTTTTCGTGGTTTTTTTACGGAATATCATTCTAACCACATTTCTCGTACTTAAATCGCAAACCGTTTTCGAATCTATACCATAGAGTCGGAGATATAAACAATCAAATCTCTACCCCAACGGTGAAATTAGTCCATAAAATAAGATTTTTTTCAACATTCTCATCCTTAAATCGAAAAAATCTTCAAAAATGGCAAACGGAAGGAGATATTAACAATGAAAATTCGACCCCAACGGTGAAATGAGTCCCTAAATAAGATATTTTTTATGAATGTCACTTTTTGTGGTTTTTTTTACGGAATATCATTCTGACTACATTTCTCACACTTAAATCGCAAATCGTTTTCGAATCTATACCATAGAGACGGAGATATAAACAATCAAATCTCGAACCCAACGGTGAAATTAGTCCATAAAATAAGATTTTTTTCACGAACACCGCTTTTTGTGGTATTTTTCACGGAATATCATTCTGACCATCACTCTCATCCTTAAATCGAATAAATCTTTGGTATCCATGGCAAACGGAATGAGATATGAACAGTCAAATTTCGACCCCAACCGTGAAATAAGTCCATAAATAACATATTTTTTTATAAATAACACTTTTGGTGGTTTTTTTTTACGAAATATCATTCTGACCACATTTCTCATACTTAAATCGCAAACCGTTTTGGAATCTATACCATAGAGACGGAGATATGAACAAAAAAATCTCTACGCCAAGGATGAAATTAGTCCATAAAATAAGATTTTTTTCACGAACACCGCTTTTTGTGGTATTTTTCTCGGAATATCATTCTGACCATCACTCTCATCCTTAAATCTAAAAAATCTTTCGTATCCATGGCAAACGGAAGGAGATATGAATAATCAAATTTCGACCCCAACGGTGAAATTAGTCCAAAAAATAAGATTTTTTTTGTGGTATTTTTCACGGAATATCATTTTGACCATCACTCTCATGCTTAAATCTCAAAAATTTTTCGAATCCATGGCAAACGGAAGAAGATATGAACAGTCAAATTTCGACCCCAACCGTGAAATAAGTCCATAAATAACATATATTTTTATGAATAACACTTTTCGTGGTTTTTTTTTGGAATATCATTCTAACCACATTTCTCGTACTTAAATCGCAAACTGTTTTCGAATCTATACCATAGAGTCGGAGATATAAACAATGAAATCTCTACCCCAACGGTGAAATTAGTCCATAAAATAAGATTTTTTTGTGGTATTTTTCACGGAATATCATTCTGACCATCACTCTCATCCTTAAATCGCAAAAAATTTTCGAATCCATGGCAAACGGAAGGAGATATGAACAATCAAATTTCGACCCCAACCGTGAAATAAGTCCATAAATAACATATTTTTTTATAAATAACACCTTTGGTGGTTTTTTTTACGAAATATCATTCTGACCACATTTCTCATACTTAAATCGCAAACCGTTTTCGAATCTATACCATAGAGACGGAGATATGAACAATCAAATCTCTACCCCAACGGTGAAATTAGTCCATAAAATAAGATTTTTTTGTGGTATTTTTCACGGAATATCATTCTGACCATCACTCTCATCCTTAAATCGCAAAAAATTTTCGAATCCATGGAAAACGGAAGGAGATATGAACAGTCAAATTTCGACCCCAACCGTGAAATAAGTCCATAAATAACATATTTTTTTATGAATAACATTTTTCGTGGTTTTTTTTACGGAATATCATTTTAACCACATTTCTCATACTTAAATCGCAAACCGTTTTCGAATCTATACCATAGAGTCGGAGATATGAACAATCAAATCTCTACCCCAACGGTGAAATTAGTCCATAAAATAAGATTTTTTTGTGGTATTTTTCACGGAATATCATTCTGACCTTTAATCTAAATCCTTAAATCGCAAAAAATTTTCGAATCCATGGCAAACGGAAGGAGATATGAACAGTCAAATTTCGACCCCAACCGTGAAATAAGTCCATAAATAACATATTTTTTTTATAAATAACACCTTTGGTGGTTTTTTTTACGAAATATCATTCTGACCACATTTCTCATACTTAAATCGCAAACCGTTTTGGAATCTATACCATAGAGACGGAGATATGAACAATCAAATCTCTACCCCAACGGTGAAATTAGTCCATAAAATAAGATTTTTTTTGTGGTATTTTTCACGGAATATCATTCTGACCATCACTCTTATCCTTAAATCGCAAAAAATTTTCGAATCCATGGCAAACGGAACGAGATATGAACAGTCAAATTTCGACCCCAACCGTGAAATAAGTCCATAAATAACATATTTTTTTATGAATAACATTTTTCGTGGTTTTTTTTACGGAATATCATTTTAACCACATTTCTCATACTTAAATCGCAAACCGTTTTCGAATCTATACCATAGAGTCGGAGATATAAACAATCAAATCTCGAACCCAACGGTGAAATTATTCCATAAAATAAGATTTTTTTCACGAACACCGCTTTTTGTGGTTTTTTTCACGGAATATCATTCTGACCATCACTCTCATCCTTAAATCGAAAAAATCTTTGGTATCCATGGCAAACGGAAGGAGATATGAACAGTCAAATTTCGACCCCAACCGTGAAATAAGTCCATAAATAACATATATTTTTATGAATAACACTTTTCGTGGTTTTTTTTACGGAATATCATTCTAACCACATTTCTCATACTTAAATCGCAACCCGTTTTCGAATCTATATCATAGAGACGGAGATATAAACAATCAAATCTCGAACCCAACGGTGAAATTAGTCCATAAAATAAGATTTTTATCACGAACACCGCTTTTTGTGGTATTTTTCACGGAATATCATTCTGACCATCACTCTCATCCTTTAATCGAAAAAATCTTTGGTATCCATGGCAAACGGAAGGAGATATGAACAGTCAAATTTCGACCCCAACCGTGAAATAAGTCCATAAATAAGATATATTTTTATGAATAACGCTTTTCGTGGTTTTTTTACGGATTATCATTCTAACCAAATTTCTCGTACTTAAATCGCAAACCGTTTTGGAATCTATACCATAGAGACTGAGATATGAACAATCAAATCTCTACCCCAACGGTGAAATTAGTCCATAAAATAAGATTTTTATCACGAACACCGCTTTTTGTGGTATTTTTCACGGAATATCATTCTGACCATCACTCTCATCCTTAAATCGCAAAACTTTTTCGAATCCATGGCAAACGGAAGGAGTTATGAACAATCAAATTTCGTCCCCAACGGTGAAATCAGTCCATAAAATAAGTTTTTTTCACGAACACCGCTTTTTGTGGTATTTTTCACGGAATATTATCCTGACCATCACTCTCTTCCTTAAATCGAAAAAATCTTCAAAAATGGCAAACGGAAGGAGATATCAACAATCAAATTTCGACCCCAACCGTGAAATAAGTCCATTAATAAGATATTTTTTTATGAATAACACTTTTCGTGGTTTTTTTTACGGAATATCATTCTAACCACATTTCTTATACTTAAATCGCAAACCGTTTTCGAATCTATACCATAGAGTCGGAGATATAAACAATCAAATCTCGAACCCAACGGTGAAATTAGTCCATAAAATAAGATTTTTTTCACGAACACCGCTTTTTGTGGTATTTTTCACGGAATATCATTCTGACCATCACTTTCATCCTTAAATCGAAAAAATCTTTGGTATCCATGGCAAACGGAAGGAGATATGAACAGTCAAATTTCGACCCCAACCGTGAAATAAGTCCATAAATAACATATTTTTTTATAAATAACACCTTTGGTGGGTTTTTTTACGAAATATCATTCTGACCACATTTCTAATACTTAAATCGCAAACCGTTTTGGAATCTATACCATAGAGACGGAGATATGAACAATCAAATCTCTACCCCAACGGTGAAATTAGTCCATAAAATAAGATTTTTTTGTGGTATTTTTCACGGAATACCATTCTGACCATCACTCTCATCCTTAAATCGCAAAAAATTTTCGAATCCATGGCAAACGGAAGGAGATATGAACAATCAAATTTCGACCCCAACCGTGAAATAAGTTCATAAATAACATATTTTTTTATGAATGTCACTTTTGGTGGTTTTTTTTACGGAATATCATTCTGGCCACATTTCTCATACTTAAATCGCAAACCGTTTTCGAATCTATACCATAGAGACGGAGATATAAACAATCAAATCTCGAACCCAACGGTGAAATTAGTCCATAAAATAAGATTTTTTTTAGGAATGTCGCTTTTTGTGTTTTTTTTAGAGTGATTATCATTCTGGCCAACATTCTCATCCTTCAATCGGAAAAATCTTTCGAATCCATGGCAAAGGGAAGGAGTTATGAACAATCAAATTTCGACCCCAACGGTGAAATTAGTCCAAAAAATAAGATTTTTTTTGTGGTATTTTTCACGGAATATCATTTTGACCATCACTCTCATACTTAAATCGCAAAAAATTTTCGAATCCATGGCAAACGGAAGGAGATATGAACAATCAAATTTCGACCCCAACCGTGAAATAAGTCCATAAATAACATATTTTTTTATGAATGTCACTTTTGGTGGTTTTTTTTACGGAATATCATTCTAACCACATTTCTCATACTTAAATCGCAACCCGTTTTCGAATCTATACCATAGAGACGGAGATATAAACAATCAAATCTCGAACCCAACGGTGAAATTAGTCCATAAAATAAGATTTTTATCACGAACACCGCTTTTTGTGGTATTTTTCACGGAATATCATTCTGACCATCACTCTCATCCTTAAATCGCAAAAAAATTTTGAATCCATGGCAAACGTAAGGAGATATAAACAATAAAATTTCGACCCCAACCGTGAAATAAGTCCCTAAATAAGATATTTTTTATGAATGTCACTTTTTGTGGTTTTTTTTACGGAATATCATTCTGACTACATTTCTCATACTTAAATCGCAAAACGTTTTGGAATCTATACCATAGAGACGGAGATATAAACAATCAAATCTCGAACCCAGCCTTGAAATTAGTCCATTAAATAAGAAATTTATTTTAGGAATGTCGTTTAGTGTTGATTTTTCCAAGGAATATCATCATTCTGGCCATCATTCTCATCATAAAATCAAAAACCGTTTTCAAATCCATCCCATAGCGTCGGAGATTGATCAGTGAAAGCACGATCCCAACCGTGAAATTAGTCCATAAAATAAGTTTTTTTTTAGGAATGTCGCTTTATGTGTATTTTTACATTGATTATCATTCTGGCCATCATTCTCATCCTTAAATCGGAAAAATCTTTCGAATCCATGGCAAAGGGAAGGAGTTATGAATAATCAAATTTCGACCCCAACAGTGAAATTAGTCAATAAAATAAGATTTTTTTTCACGAACACCGCTTTTTGTGGTATTTTTAACGGAATATCATTCTGACCATCACTCTCATACTTAAATCGCAAAAATCTTTCGAATCCATGGCAAACGGATGGAGATATGAACAATCAAATTTCGACCCCAACCGTGAAATTAGTCCTTAAATAAGATATTTTTTTATGAATGTCACGTTTTGTGGTTTTTTTTACGGAATATCTTCTGACCACATTTCTCATACTTAAATCACAAACCGTTTTCGAATCTATACCATAGAGATGGGGAGATATGAACAATCAAATCTCGAACCCAACCCTGAAATTAGTTCATTAAATAAGAAATTTATTTTAGGAATGTCGTTCAGTGTTGATTTTTCCAAGGAATATCATCATTCTGGTCATCATTCTCATCATAAAATCAAAAACCGTTTCCAAATCCATCCGATAGCAGTAAAACCTCACATGAACAGTGAAACCTCGCTCCCAACGGTGAAATTAGTCCCTAAAATAAAAAAAAACTCACGAATGTCGTTTTTTGTGTGTGTTTTTACACGGATTAACATTCTGACCATCATTCTCATCAAAACATCAAAAACCGTTTTCGAATCCATCCCATAGGGACGGAGATTTGAGCAGTGAAACCTCGCTCCCAACGGTGAAATTAGTCACTAAAATAAAAAATTTCACGAATGTCGTTTTTTTTGTGTTTTTTACACGGATTAACATTCTGACCATCATTCTCATCAAAACATCAAAAACTGTTTTCGTATCCATCACATAGGGACGGCGATTTGAACAGTGAATCCTCGATCCCAGCGGTGAAATTAGTCCATAAAATCATAAATTCATTTTACGAATGTCGTTTACTGTTGATTTTTCCACGGAACATCATTCTGGCCATTATTCTCATCCTTAAGTCGCAAAAATCTTTCGTATCCATGGCAAAGGGAAGGAGTTATAAACAATCAAATTTCGACCCCAACGGTGAAATTAGTCCATAAAATAAGATTTTTTTCACGAACACCGCTTTTTGTGGTATTTTTCACAGAATATCATTCTGACCACATTTCTCATACTTGAATCGCAAACCGTTTTGGAATCTATACCATAGAGACGGAGATATGAACAATCAAATCTCGAACCCAGCCTTGAAATTAGTCCATTAAATAAGAAATTTATTTTAGGAATTTCTTCAGCGTTGATTTTTCCAAGGAATAACATCATTCTGGCCATCATTGTCATCATAAAATCAAAAACCGTTTCCAAATCCATCCGATAGCAGTAAAACCTCACATGAACAGTGAAACCTCGCTCAGAACGGTGAAATTAGTCCCTAAAATAAAAAAATTCACGAATGTCGTTTTTTGTGTGTTTTTTACACGGATTAACATTCTGACCATCATTCTCATCAAAACATCAAAAACCGTTTTCGAATCCATCCCATAGGGACGGAGATTTGAGCAGTGAAACCTCGCTCCCAACGGTGAAATTAGTCCCTAAAATAAAAAAAATTCACGAATGTCGTGTTTTGTGTGTTTTTTACACGGATTAACATTCTGACCATCATTCTAATCAAAACATCAAAAACCGTTTTCGAATCCATCCCATAGGGACGGAGATTTGAGCAGTGAAACCTCGATCCCAACGGTGAAATTAGTCACTAAAATAAAAAATTTCACGAATGTCGTTTTTTTGTGTTTTTTACACGTATTAACATTCTGACCATCATTCTCATCAAAACATCAAAAACTGTTTTCGTATCCATCACATAGGGACGGCGATTTGAACAGTGAATCCTCGATCCCAGCGGTGAAATTAGTCCATAAAATCAGAAATTCATTTTACGAATGTCGTTTACTGTTGATTTTTCCACGGAACATCATTCTGGCCATCATTCTCATCAAAACATCAAAAACCGTTTTCGAATCCATCCCATAGGGACGGAGAGTCAAGTATGTATGCAGTCAAACCTCGACCCCAACCGTGAAATTAGTCTATAAATAAGAATGTCGCTTTTTTTGTTTTTTACGGAATATAATTCGGGCCTCATCCTTATCAAAAAATCTAAAACCGTTTTCGAATCCATGGTATAGGAACGGAGATATGAACAATCAAATCTCGACCCCAAGATTTAAATTAGTCCATAAAATAAAAAAATGCATATTAAGAATGTCGTTTAGTGTTGATTTTTCCAAGGAATATCATTTTTGCCAACATTTTCATTAAAAAACCATTTTCAAATCAATCCCATAGCGACGGAGATTCTTCAGTGAAATTAGTCCATAAAATAAGATTTTTTTTTAGGAATGTCCCTTTTTGTGTTTTTTTTACATTGATTATCATTCTGGCCATCATTCTCATCCTTAAATGGAAAACCGTTTTCGAATCCATCCCATAGGGACGAAGATATGAATAGTGAAACCTCGACCCCAACCGTGAAATTAGTCCATAAAATAAGTTTTTTTTTCTGATTTTAGCTATCTACAATTGTTCTGTTTTGTTCATCATTATGTTTATCAAAAAACTATTATTTTCTGTTATCTGCTTAAAGAAAAATGTTGTGTATTGTTTCTTGAGGATTCTTCTCCCCTCTGGTCTCCATGAGCTAATTTTCGCAGCTGATTATCAGATAATTATACACTTTTCTACCTAGCTACTAGTTCCATTTTTTTTTCTTTTGTAAAGAATGGGGATATTCCTGAAAAGGTCCAGGACACCCCAGAAAGCCTCCAGATCCCCCTCCTGACCTTCCAGATAATACGTCAGATATTTCAGACAGTGAATCTGTCATAATAAAGTCTTACAAAAAAAGAAAGTTTAGTGCATCTCCAAACATATCCGACTCTCCTTCAACTTCGCAGGCCACAGCCCCAGCAGCACTTCCAGCATCTCCTCCAACTATTTTCTACTCTGTTCATTCCCGTGGCCCATATATTGTGTACTCCCAAAAAACCGAGCAAGGAAAAACTATTCACCCTCTCGAGTTTGGTAAATTTCTAACAAATGCAAAAATTCTTTCCATCAAGCCTGGACATGTAAAAGCCGAGGCTCATTTTCGAATCTCTGTTGAATTCCTGACAGGCTCAGCCGCCAATTCATTTATTAAAAATATTTACATTTCATCGAATTTCAAATTCAAGGCATATATTCCTACTTTTGATGTAACCCGTATGGGCCTGGTCAGAGGTATCTAAACCGATCTTTCCATCCCAGAAATTTTATCCGCCCTTACAACCCCTCAACATATCGGCAATCCCATAAAAGCCAAAAAGCTAAATTACAAGGACTCTTCTGAGGGCACAATTTCCTGGAAATCCTCCCAATCTGTCGTGATCATCTTTGAAGGGCAGTCTTTTCCCTCGCATATATATTTATTTTTTAATTCATTACCGGTTGAAATGTAAATGAATGTTGAAGTGTAAACTTATCCCACCACACAATGTTTTAATTGCTGCCCAAGCTGCATGCAGATCTCCGCCCAGATGTTTCAAATATGGGGAAAGCCTCACAGCTGACCAATGCCCTTCTTTAGCCTAACCCAAATGTTTAACCTAACAGTCATCAACTCTTCTTGCCCAGAACAATCCCGCCAAAAAAATATTAAGTTTTCGATGTCTTCTCAGAACTTATCTTTTCTGCAGGTTTCTAAATTATTCCCTTCCGTCAAAAAATCATTTGCTGAGGCTTTATCCAGCAACCATCCTATACTACATCCAACCCTCTCCAATCCTCAACAACAACTTCTTCTCGCTCAACTAAATTCTCATACAAAAACCCCACCCCTAAACCGGCTCCTGGATATGATCAACAACAACACAACTCACTACTTTTAAATCCCAATGGGTCATCACTTTCAACTGCCGTAAATGGTTGTGCAAACAATCCTAATCCACCCTCAACGAACTCTTTCTACCTTTCTGAAAAACTCTCCAAGACAATTCTTCATTTATGAATAAATTTTAAAAGCATAATAAGGGTTTGAAAACCCTTATTATGCTTTTAATTGACCTAATTTCTTCACAAACCAATCTACTGTCCAACGCTGCTTCTCTTATTACCACATTAAAATCACTTTCTCCAAATGACTCCACAAGACGTCAGAATACTTCAGTGGAATAGCAGAAGCGCCATCTCCAATAAGGATGACATCACCCGCCTTCTGCATTTCCACTCAGTATCGATTGCTGCCATCTCTGAGACTTGTTTTAAGCCTGCTCAACTCTTCAAGGTGAGTGGCTACCTGCGGGACGACCGCATTGATGGGATGGGCGGTGCAGCCCTGCTCATCAAAAACTCTCTACCCTTCACTCCTTTTTTCCATTAAGCCCCCAAATTCACCCTTCCAATTAGTGGCAGCTACTGTCTCTAATATTACGTTTATATCCCTCTACATTCCCCTCTTCTACCCTATTTGATCTTTCCGTATGGGTCCACATGCTTGGCAAAATATCTTCTCCTTTGGTTATTCTGGGTGACTACAATGCACACTCCCCACTGTGGGGTTCTTCATCCACGGATTTCTCAGGAAACAAAATTATTGACCTTGTGGACTCCTTGAACCTGTGTCTTCTAAATGACGGATCCCCAACAAGGTTAAGTCACCCTAGACAAATACCTAGTGCGGTGGACATATCTCTTTGTTCCTCATGTATCTCTCCACTAATTTCCTGGAGAACTACCTCAGACCCCTGCGGCAGTGACCACTATCCCATCATTCTGTATCTGGCTCAGCGGTTAGATACTAACCCCTTTAAAACTAAATCAAAATATATTACAAAGAAAGTCAACTGGTCCCAATTCAAAGAATCTATTCAGGCTCTTACCCTCTTCCTTCCTACCCCTAATTCAGAAAATTACACCTCCACTTATAAATCTTGGTCTGAGTCCATTCTTAAATCCGCTGAAAAGGCTATACCTGTAGGCACGAAGGCTCGCCCTCTCCCTTGATGGGATGAGGAACGCCTTCGAGTGTTGAAGGAAAGGAAAGTGGCCAATAAGACATACTACCAACAGATGACAATCAAAAATTACTTAACAGCCAAGAATGCCCAAGATGTGGCTAAACGTACATTTCATTTAAAAAAACAGCTGGTGTAACTTCTGTACTAACATATCCCCTGCCACTCCAGCGGGGGAGGTTTGGTCGATGATTCGCAGATTTAGATCTTCCTTTTCACTGTCGAAGTCATCTCACAATTCAGCAATTTGGATTTCTGACTTTCTTTGCAAAATAGCTCCTCCTTATGTCCCTAATCTTGATGAAGTACCTATTCAATCTTTTACCCCAAATTCGTATTCATGGTTAGATGCTCCATTTTCCATAGAGGAGTTAAAAAGACTCTGCTCCAGGCAGGGATGAAATTCTGAACATTTTCATCAGACACAATGATGACAATTCCCTTTTCTACTTTCTCTCTATTATTAATATATTTCTGGATTCTGGTATTATTCCACCAGACTGGAAAATCCAAAATATCATTCCCATTTGCAAGAGTAACAAAGATTCAAGTCTAGGTTCAAGCTATAGACCGATTGCTCTCTCTCTTCAACTCTGTGCAAAGTAGCTGAAAGGATGATTACGAATAGATTAGACTGGTTTGTAGAAAAAAATAAAATCCTTCCCCCTTCCTAGTATGGATTTAAAAAAAGGTAAAAGTACCCTTGATAACCTTTCCTCTCTTGTAACAGATGTTAAATTAGCACTGTCTAAAAACGAATATTGCATAGCAGTGTTTTTAGACATCTGTGGAGCATATGACGATGTTGTTACCCCATTCTAAAAGAAATATTAGTGGCGATTGGCGTCCCACCCAAATTGGTCCAATTCATTATTAATTTGCTCTCCCAGAGAACTATTTTTGTAGACGGGCCTGAATCCTCTCCCCACATTAGACACATATTCAAAGGGCTCCCGCAAGGGTCTGTCTTAAGCCCGATCCTGTACAATATGTATACATTCGATCTGTTAAAATCTATTCATTTCATGTGCGACATACTTCAATACGCTGATGACTTAACGTTCTACAAAATATCCCCCAATCTTTTCATCGCAGCATCAGTAATCAACAATGCTCTTAGAAAACTCTTGGCGTGGTTGAATAGTAATGGCCTTGAACTTTCTCCTTTCAAAAGTAAAGTTGTCATCTTCACTTCAGTCAGGATTCTTATTGTGGGGCCAGTGTGTATGTTCCACCCAGGAAGATGAGTCTCCCACACAAACTTCCCAAAGAATGCTCCATTTTCTCTGCTGAATGCATAGCTATCATAGAAGCACTGTTTCTTGTCAAATCGCACAATATTAGAAACGCCCTCATTCTTTCAGATTCGCTTAGCTAACTACAAAAAAAAAAATTATTTTTTTTCATTATTAATTATTTTTATTGAGATTTAAAAACCTCATTGTAATATTTCAGAAATTGAAGAAAAAAATATTAACAAACCTAAATGAAAAATGAAACCGGACAAAAGGACAGAAACTAAAAATATTTCAATCGCATATAGGCAGAGGACCTGGGTTCGTGTCCCAGATGCGACTAAAATATTTTTAGTTTCTGTCCTTTTGTCCGGTTTCATCTTTCATTTAGGTTTCTTAATATTATTTTCTTCAATGATTAAATATTACAAAAAATATGTTCATCCACACTCAATTCTAATAGCGATTCCCTAATCTGCTCTATCAGATAACCTCCTGTATTCCATTTTACTATCACATGTGTCAGTGATCCTGGCCTGGATTCCAGGACACCTAGGTATTACTGGAAACGAAATAGCGGATTCCATTGCTACGGAAGCCACTGTTCACGGTCCGTTAAATCATATTCCTGTTCCAGTTAGAGACTATTTCCTTATTCTAAAAAGTAAATACAAACTCCAATGGTCCTCTGAATGGAAAATAGCTTCTCTGACAAAGGGTCATCAGTACTCATTAAACCGTTTATTCCTGTCAAGCACACTTGCATGCCAAAAAATATATTTCCTCCATAACTCGAATGAGACTAGGTCACACTTCGTGTCTTAGTCATTTCGCCAGATTCCATATAGTCAGCTCACCTTACTGTGATTGTGGGTCAGAGGACACTCTGGACCATAATTTCTTTGAGTGTCCTATTGATAGGTCAATGACCAATTTCCAAATTTTATGCATGAATTGGTAAAACTTAAAATTGATCTCCCTACCAGTATTCCCTGCCTTCTAAGTCTCAACTCCCCCAAATTAACAATTTATTAGCAAAATACATTTATAAAAATGGCATTAAAATTTAAGTCATTGGGGATTAAAAACACATAAATTTACACTGTTTAACTTATCTAACTTATCTGCTTCAATTTTATTTGCCCAAATAATATATCTTGTTTAAAAGTAACTAATTTTAAGAACAATTTGTATTATCAAAATCTAACTGATGGCCAAGATAGCCCATAAAATAACAACAACAAAAAAAACTATTGAATGTGGCATTAGATCACACAATGACATCTAACCCTGTACAAATCTCAAGTATGTCCAACAATTGAATTTGGGAGCCACCTCTGGGGTGAACCTCCAAAATAGCTGATAAACCTGCTTGATTCTGTGCAAAGGAGGGGGTCTATCTAATTAATAACCCTTTTTTAACAGAACGGTTGCCATCTCTAAAGCACAGAATCAAGCTGTCTGTTCTACAGGTATTTCAATGGAGCCTGCTCTAAGGAACTAGCAGCATAAATCTCCAGTGCACTGGTGCACATATGTGAAACTCGACAGACACGAGCGGAATGTCCATTCACAATTGATGTCGGCTTCATGAAAACGGGTCGATTTTTTTACTCATTTTTGAGGTTATTCATAACCCAAGAATGTTTGTCTTCAATGCTGACTCCAAGGAGAAGCAATTTTTTTCTACATTTAAGGTAAAACCAATAAAAGAACAATGCTGATAATTCAACCTTTTACCAAATGAAATTGAAATGACAAATAAATTATCACTCTACGTAAAAGAAGTAAAATTATGGCTGAATGATCTAGATCTTGAAACATTATTTCTATAAAATCATTGTTATGTCTATCTGCTTACTTAAGTATAACTTCAACTTTTGTGAATTTAAACAAAAAAATCTGCTTACTTTATACTATGAATCTAAAATTTCCATTATATATATACTTTCTTACTGTTGCAATACTTAAATAATTAATATTTTGGTACTCGTATTACTTAAATTCTTCATATTACCCACACACAGCCAGCGCCTATGTGAGTTCTCTTACAATGATAATTTAAACCACCATGCATGTAAAAAAAATGTGTATGTATAACTCGTATTGTAAAATTTTTGTGTACAGTGCCAGGGAAAATTTCTCCCTCTTCCTGTGTCAACAGTGGTTAGAGGTGCATACATGTGGAGATAATCTTCTCTACCCAGTGAGCGGGCTGCTTATTGCTACTGTAGGGCTTTGATAAAAAAATATATTATGTTCTATTTTATGTTTAAAACTGTGGGAAAAAATAAAGGAAAAAAAAAAATAATAATAATTTTGGGCAGCTGATTCAAAACATTGAACACTGTAAACGGAAATCCTTAGGTATTGTTTAAAATGAAAAAAACAGTAAAACGTGGTTATAACGAGCGCAAAGCGACCGATTAAATTGTATCCTTTTAGCCGTTACTTGTTATATCCGAAGAGGTTTAAAATAAACGTATGTACCTACATACCTACCTCTACTATCAATATATTCGCCAATGTATAATATGTTTTCAAAATATTGCTTTAAAAAATATATACGTAGAGGTACATGTTACAAAATATACGCTTTTATTGATGAAGTTTATAACCATTGATTGATTTAAGGATTTCGCTTTCACGTTTCTCAATTTTTTCTCACCCAACCCATTATAACTCTCAACAGCCGGTTCGGAGCTTTCAAGAAAAAAATTATCCATCATATCACTAATCACTAGCTTGCTGCATATATTGTTTCAGTCATAAAAATCCCTCTTGTCATAAATCTGTAGCTTACGCAATTCTTATTATCATAAAATAATGAATTTCGTACGGCCCACATGGCTTTATATAAAAAGAATGTCTGCCATAATTCTTAAAAACCCTGGCTGAGAACGTTTTTTATGCAGTTCTTGTTAATTCATACCTCATATCCTAAGTTGAAAAAAATTAGAGCAATCGATTAGCACCATACGAAAATCAAAAATTCCACAGAAATGTGAAATTATGATTTTCGCTGTCAGCCCCCTCCCCACTCCACTTGTAGGTTGTGAGCCGTGTTTGATAATTAGATAAAGCCCCCCTCTCCTAAAAACATTGTGCAACACTGTCATAAACATACGCCATATAGGGATGTGATACTCGTACAATTTTATTGGTTTTTAAAACAAAATTGACGATTTAACCAGTAATACAAAAGAAGATATGAAAAGGGAACAAAATCTTAAATCCCAATTTTTGCAGATTTTATATAATTTTACATAGTGCCCTATGGATAGGAATGTTTCACATTACCGATAAACTTACGCAGGTAGCGCTATTAAATATTAATAATATATAAATAAAATAAAATCACTGTTAAAATAAATGTTCTTAAAATGGTTTTCATTGTATAGTAACTAACTAACTAACTAAATATCACGCCGTTTCTCCGCAGGGGTAGGCAGAGAGGACGGACCGCCAAACAACTCGATCTTGGCATACACTTCTTGCTTCATTCACATTCATACATGGTCTCATACGTTCTCTTCTATTATTCCGACTTCTAACATGGCCCGACTCAAGTATTTGATTCACTTGATCATGCCATGTCTTCCTCGATTGTATAGTATTCACATAATATATACCCTTGAGAGCTCCGTTGTAACTTCTCATTCTATTGCATGCTTTATCAGTCCTATTCACTCACCACGCTCCTAGCGTTCGAGGCAGTTCCCAATCAACAAATAATTTTTTTAACAGTCAAAAGGGCAAACGAAATGAATTGTGACCGTAATAATATTTCAGCCCTTTGCATTAATGTTCTACTGTTGCTTGATACTTGCTCCCATTTGCCTAGGTCATCCGTCATAAGCCCCTCGAAGTCAGGATGGAGCTATTGAAAGAGGGAAAGGTTACATCGGAGCTATCAACGGGATGCTTTACTTTCAGTATGGGTCTGGGTTGGGCTAGCGGTTCGGTCGAATGAACACCGGGCCTCAAACCCGACCTGCACTCCGGCCGCCCCACAAGATTGATTTGCCCAGTACTAATTGAAGCTACCGGGTACAAAAGGATCGGTCATTTGATCATCCTTTCCTTTAGTCGAGCCCATTATTCGATCCATTCCCACATGTTCTCTTTTAAAATGGTGGGTAAGTCGGACGTGAGTGGAGGTGGCTTCAAGTCTAGTATATTAATTACATTGTTTATTTTCGTTGTATAATATTTTGTTCTTAAATAACTTCGCATCGTCTCGAAACTAAACAGGTGAACGAAAATTTTAACACTTTTATCCATTTTACATTTGGATCTATGACTCGTCTAAAATAGTGTAACTTTATAATAAACTAGCTGATGTGTACCCGGCCTTGCTCGGGATTTTGAATAAAGTTATGAAGTTGTAAATTCTTGCTTGTCATTAGGGTGCCATAATTGATTTGACAGCGAAAGTAACTAACTCCAAATAAAGAAACATTCATTTGAATATTTTATTTCATTCCAAACGTTTATTTTTTCAAAATATATCTTCTTAAATAAAGTTCCTAAGTAGGTACCTACTCGTGTTTTCCATTTTCAAAATATTCTACCCAAAAAAACCTTCTTTTGAATATGTAATATGTGGCTAACCAAAGTGTTATATCTATGTGCTAACCTAAATAAAACATGGAGGGTTCAATGTTTTTCATACTAATTTTAACACATTATAGTGACAGTTTTAGATATTGGATTTCATTCAAACTACTTTCTAAACCTTCCCGGCACTAATAAAAACAAACTGTGCTATTTTCAGCGAAACCGGTCCAGTGATTTTCAAGAACATCGAGGACAAACAAACTTTCATTGATTTTTGTATATATAAGAATAGATAATAATAATATTTAGATAATTTGTATAGCGAGCGCCCTTTTTAAGAAAAATCACCTGTGCAAATATTTTTTCCAAGGCTCTATCTTTAGCACTAACTTTTTTATGTGAGTACTGCACACGAGCCCCAACTGCTCCCAACTATCTGGAGCCAGTGAGACTATGGCATCCCCAATTGGGGTATGTTATGAGGCTGAAAGTAGTGGGGAGGGGAAGGAGTTGAGGAGAGGGAAGGTAGGGAAGTACCTGGCTACTCAGATCTGGTTACCGAGCCACGTTTCGACTATGAATGGTGGTCTTTCACCAGGCGAAACTGAAGGTATCTACCACTCTGGAAAGTGTCGCTAATATATTATGTACGTGTATTATTTTTAATGAATAGATTTTTTTTCTTTTTTTCCCACGGTAGAATAATTGCACTGACTGGAAGAGCAACTTTTGCTTTTCTTGATAAAGGATGCATGGTCCGGCCATACGACGCACACTGTAGTCTGTGAACGACTGAGCACCGATTGAGGGCTCACGTAGTGTGGGCGCGGGTGAATGGATTCGCAGTCGGGTTGGCGCTTGCGGTTGAGTTCGTTATGTGAATGGGGGGCTTAAAATTGAATAATAATTATTGCATACTAATATTTCTTGCATCGTGATTGTTATTTAATTACCGTTGGATGTTTATAAACTAAATGCTATCTAAAATACAGCCTCGATCTATTTGAGTGCAATGAAATGACATCGTTCAGATGATAGAATTTCTATCATTGAAACAACATTGAATCGAAGAACTATAAATAGTCATGGCAGACTTAGAGAATTATGAACTAAACCATATTACATAAAATTATTAACTAATATCATTTACTACATTTGTTTACGCTGCTTTAACAAATGTCAACTTTGCAATTTGAATTGCATGAGAATCAAAAATAACAATAAGAAAATGTGTGTTTGCATTCAAAGTATTGTCGAACTTATTTTCATTTATCAAACAAAAACAGAAAAATCACAAAAACATTATAAATCATTGCATCCTGTGATTAAGAAAAACAAGCTTTAAATGATTAAAAATTGATTAAATGCATGTATAAGAACCCATTGTTATCAATTCATTCATGATAATAAAATAAATAACACTCATTTCACAGAAAAAAATTATACGAATTTAGAAATATGACTTATTTTCAATATAGAAATACGAGGTGTGTTCAAAAGAAAAGGTGAATTTTGAATTTTTATAATATCCATTTTCTCCCCTTCAAAGTAATCCCCCTCAGATATAATGCACTTATGCCAGCGCTTCTTCCAATCGTCGAAGCACTTCTGGAATGCGTTTTTCGGTATGGCCATCAGCTCGTTCTTCAATTCTGACTTTATCTCATCAATTGTGGCAAAACGCTTTCCTTTCATTGGTCTCTTCAGTTTTCGGAATAGGAAAAAGTCGCAGGGAACCAAATCTGGTGAATACGGTGGTTGAGGCATGATTATGGTGTTGTTTTTGGACAAATAATCACGAACAAGCATTGATGTGTGAGCTGGTGCATTATCGTGATGCAAAATCCTTGATTTGTTTTTCCACAATTTCTTGGCTCTTCTGGCCGCTTCCATTGGGATGATTGGGCCTTGGTTTCGACGTCATAACCATATACCCATGTTTCATCATCAGTTATGACCCTTTTGAGCAAATCTGGATCGTCGTTGACGTCATTCAACAACTCCTGAGCGATACTAATACGACGTTGCTTTCGCTCAAAATTTAGCAATTTCGGAACAAACTTCGCTGACACACGTTTCATGCCCAAAACATCCGAGAAAATTGCATGGCATGACCCGATTGATATGCCAACATCCTGTGCAACTTCCCTAATAGTAATTCGACGATTTTCCAAAACCAATTTCTTCGCTGTTTCGATGTTTTCTTCGTTTGTTGACGTGGTTGCAACTCCAGGATGCTCATCGTCATTAACATCTTCTTGGCCTTCTGTAAAGCGCTTGTACCACTTATAAACATTTTTTTGAGACAAAGTAGACTCGCCAAATGCCACAGTCAACATTTTAAGTGCGTTGGAGCACTTTATTCCATTTTCAACGCAAAATTTAATACATATTCTTTGATTCATTTTTTCAAAAGTAAAAAATCGAAGAACACACAAAAACGTGACTAACCTTTCCAGTTGTCAAAAACAAACCACTAATCCAAAATGGCTGATAAGGCTAACATATGATAAACATATGTGTTCCAACATAATAAAAAAAAAATCGATAATCGCATGTACACAGCCCGCGAAAATTCAAAATTCACCTTTTCTTTTGAACACACCTTGTATACATTAGAATTCTCATAGAAAAACCATAAAGTAATTATTGTAAAATCGATTAAACTAAACAATCAAGATCTCACGCACCCAGAATACAGACTGACAACGCCCTTATATGAAATTTAAATTCCATCTAAATATATTATGAATTAAATCTGTAACTACCCGACTAGACCTACACTATAAAGGTCGACAAGAAAAATAATAATTTGCTTAAAATAAAATTGCTAAAGTCGAAAGTAACATGCAAATAATATTACTAGTTAATTAAATGAATAAATTGTTTTATTTGTAGGTACCAAGAGTACATAATAAAATACATTGCCCTTATTTGAGTTTGATAAGAAATGCCAATATCGACTCACCTAGTCAACAGACATATTTTTATCTGTTAGGTAAAAGATAAGAAATCGTACACACGCATACAGGGAGCATAGCTCCATTCTTGCAGAGCATTGCTATTATAAAATGCACGTGAAGGACCGGCTTCCTGAATTAAAACAAGTAATTTACACTTTAGTGTGGAGACGGTATATTATTTACGTTATTTGATTGTGCAGTTGTGTGATTCAAGTGCTTTCATTGCAGATTTTACGAGGCGAAACTGAAAATGAATCGGTGCAAATCGAAGTGCAAGCTGACAGCAATGAAAAGATGCAGGCAATACTCAAAGAGGTAAATGTTTAGCACAATGTCACACAAATTTTATATTAAATAAGTGTGGTTAGATATTTTTTAACATGATAAATTACAGATTGAAAAAATACGAGCATGGATAGACGACATTAATGAACGAACAAAAACAATGAAACGATTATACAGCGAGTCGCTATTTCAAGTATCTGAACGTAAGTAAACATATTTATGACTTAAATTAGTTCACTTATTATTATCTAGTTTAACATAAAACAACTGATGTTTTCTCTCATTTTTCTCTTCTCTCACTTCACTCACAGTCCTTGCAACTTGCTACTGATCTTTAGTAAACATCGGGATCTTTCTGTAAGTGCACTCGTAAAAGTATATATGTCATTGGACATGTGTACTTCTTTCTTTCAATAGTGAAATACATAACTACAAGGTGTGTTCAAAAGAAAAGGTGAATTTTGAATTTTCGCGGGCTGTTTACATTCGATTATCGATTTTTTTTTGTTCTGTTGGTACATATATGTGTATCATATGTTAGCATTATCAGCCATTTTGGATTAGTGGTTTGTTTTTGACAACTGGGAAGGTTAGTTACGTTTTTGTGTGTTCTTCGATTTTTTATTTTTGAAAAAAATGGATCAAAGAATATGTATTAAATTTAGCGTTAAAAATGGAATAAAGTGCTCCAACACACTTAAAATGTTGACTGAGGCATTCGGCGAGTCTACTTAATCTCAAAAAAGTGTTTATAAGTGATATCAATCGGCTCATGCGATGCAATTTTCTCGGATGTTTTGGGCATGAAACGTGTGGCAGCGAAGTTTGTTCCGAAATTGCTAAATTTTCGCTCAGGAGTTGTTGAATGACATCAACGATGATCCAGATTTGCTCAAAAGGGTCATAACTGGTGACGAAACGTGGGTATATGGTTATGACGTCGAAACCAAGGCCCAATCATCGCAAGCGGCCAGAAGAGCCAAGACTGAAAAAAGCACGCCAAGTTCGATCAAATGTGAAGGTTTTGCTCACTGTTTTCTTCGATTGCAATGGAGTGGTGCATCATGAGTTCTTGCCAACAGGTCGTACGGTTAATAGGGAATACTACAAGGAAGTTATGCAACGTTTGCGTGAAGTAATACGGCTCAAACGATCGGAATTGGGGAAAAACAAATCAAACGAGCTGATGGCCATGCCGAAAAGCGCATTCCAGAAGTGCTTCGAGGATTGGAAGAAGCGCTGGCATAAGTGCACTATATCTGAGGGAGATTACTTTGAAGTGGAGAAAATGGATATTGATGAATAAATAAATACTTGTCGAAAAAATTCAAAATTCACCTTTTCTTTTGAACACACATCGTACATTATTGTCATTAATTCGATTTTGTTGTATGGTTATTTTTTATATGTATAAAAAATCTGTTTTCAAAATACCATACATATCCCAAATGTAATTGGGTTTTTTTTATTTTTATCTCATGATATAATCACAAGGGATATCAGTCGATTGCCACAATTTTTTTATCAACTAGCCGTTCCTTGAAAAAAAAGGTGTGGCCACCCCTGATGTATAGTTACCAACAATAAAACCAATTAAAGATTTCCTTGTGACTTTACCTCAAACAAAACAAGATGTAAAAAATAAAAAAAAATTAAATTTATAAAAAAATTATATACAACAAAAATCACTCATGATTCAAGTCAGAAAACATTATTTTATGGAGTTCTTATTCAGGTGGTAATTAAAGATGTCCACATACATTAAGACAAGATATCATGAATATAAGATGAAATATAAAATAAATTTATTTCATAACAGAATTATATAAAACAACAAAAATCACTCATAACACATGTTACGTGGTTTTCTCTACTTTGCGGGTCTTCTGCAGTTATTCTGCTATTGCTATTCAGTATTGATGCTGTCTCAAGGTCCACAATCTCGTATATCTACACCTCGAAGCCACATGCCAGGTCCATCCACACTCGTTCTGAGTATGCTGGCATCGGAAGTTTGGCGATAAGTGTTTATTTTCTGCTTATGAAGACTTCTGTCTACTTGGCAGACTTTGTAATTGTAATTTTCTATCTATACTTTATATGAAGACCTTCTCGGAGCAAAAAGCCTCCTTAGGCAGGGATGTTTCATTCTGCCCAAATGAGAGATGCGTGTTCTCAATCACTTGTGGAGGAGGATGGTGCCTTAGGGAGCGAGATAGTATTTAAGAGCACGCGGTTTACACATTGTAATACTAACGGCTATAAATCAAGGTTTTGCCCTATCTATTGTTTATTGTGTTCAAGAATTTATAGAACTTCATTTCAATTTAAAGTTTCTTAAAATTTAATAATAACTATTATGGTTCAATTTAAAAAACGGTTTATTTAAAAAGAAATTCTGCTATGTAATAATTATTTTTAATAAAATAAAAATACTTTGATAATGTTTCGCCTTACGAAGACATTATCAAAGTATTGTTATTTTATCCCTTATATTTATTGTCAAAATGAAACATCCACAGATATTATGTATCATTGTAGAAATGCAGGAAGAGATGCAGTCCAGTATGATAATTTGCACAGCAGTTGGCCTCAAGGTGTGTGGAGCTCTAAAAGAGTTTCATGAAAAGATCAACAGCCAGGAAGAGGGAGACGTTATTTTCCGAGTCATACATTTACAATATGTCACAACAAATCAACTGTACCTAGAAGCTCTGGACGCTCACCAGAGTTTCCTCAACAAGTACAGAGATAGCCGATTGACTCTCCTTCGCCAGCAGATCAAACTAAGTATTGTATCTATTTTAAACTTTTATTGAAAATATATTATCTAACTACATATACGTACATAATAGCAAAAACCAAAAATATTATATGTTTATTCAAACTTATTGTAATGTCATTGGTTCAAATCTGATGTTCTGTTTGACTATTTTGCATATTTTTATTTTGATTTAACATCTAATAAATGGCTTATTTGATATGTTTTCAAATATCCAAAAAAAAAACTTTTTAGTGCAATTATCTCACTAAATGTTTTAAAAAATAACAAGTTCGAATAATTTCCCTAGAATATGATGAATCATATCCTTTCGGGAATTACTGCTAATTTCTGAATACTGTTTGATATTAATGTGAAAAATATTCAATTAAATAAAGCCACAAATGATTTTGCGTTAATTGAAGTGAAAAATATTCACTCAAACCATTGAGCTTTTTTAAAGTGTCATCGATTTTCCTTTTAACCATCTTGTTGTTGCCATTTATAATCATTTAAGCTATCGCAGCACCCTCCTTTTTTTGTCTACACTATTTTGACGACTTGTAATTAAAAATTGGGGAATTTTATTGCTTAACCATTAACCAGGTGCAAGAAACTGTGGAGTCTTTTCAAATTAATTTATAGTAGGTATGTATATATTTATATATTTTTTTTAAATCTACCAAAAACATTGTTTTTCTTAAATATTTGCAGATAGTTCATTCTTTTAGAATTCTATCTATGTCATTCAGTGGAAATCCGGCAGCTTCAGTCCAATAAAGACATGCAAATATAATAAGGAAAGTATTTGTCCTGCGCCCGGTTAATGGTTAACCCAGAAACTGAGACAAGAATTTTTATTAAATGCCTAAAAATTTAAGTTTTAAAATATGTACCTGTATTTAATGTAATATGTAAATTTACAAAATAATATGAATATAGATATTATTCGTGGAGTTGTAAAACCCGCTCTGGAAATTTCTGCTGCTTTTGATACATTCCCAAAAAAGTGGTTTTTTTTTTGTATAAGGCAATTCACCCTAAGGAGAGTGCTATGTAAAAAAGTGTTTGAAATACATTGAAATTAAGTGCACATGTATATTTCGCTAAATATGAAAAAAATTATGTACTTGCATATTATTATTTAGATATTTGGCAAAAAATGTTAATTCTTTTTATATGCGCAACTATTTTCAAATTTCAAAAATTTCGAGAGCGGTTATTGCAACTCCACAACTTATTATAATTTGTAGTTTTTTATTTTCAAATTGATACAAGCGTGTACAGGGAAATCATTTTGTGCACACCGATAGTGGTTCAAACTGGTTCAGACAGGTTTGGACCACCCGGCCATAGTCCCCTCTTACCCCGCGGTAATCCTACGATACAGTACATCACTGCACAAGCAATAATCTTTTTAAAATGATTTACCTGTCCATAGGAATCCATACAGTGGAAAGTATCCCACTGTATTATACCAGCAGCCTTGACTAAAATATGGTATTTTTTTCTTAATTTTAGCCAACACTAATCTATCAGAAGAGGAATGTCAAGGGCTTTTAGACTCCAATAACCTATCACTATTTGTAGACAATGTAAGTATTGACAATACGGCCAGACCAATAATTGGTTTATTAATTGATAAACTAAAGTTCTTAAAAACTTAAGACAAGATTTTGTGCATATTTTTAAAAACAATAATTATTAGCCTGAAACACTCATCCAAATTGAAAAAAACCTTTCCGAGCAAAGATAAATGTCGCCGACAGGACTCGAACCTGCACCCTTCTGATGCCGGCAGATGCTCTACCGTTAAGTTTTTAAGAACTTTAGTTTATCAATTAATAAATATTTGACAAGTCAAAGCAATTTTCACCAATAAAATGTAGACATAATTTGTCTCGACGCCATCTATTTGAGGGATTTAGCCGTTACAAGCCTTTCTCATACTAATAAAGTTGGTTGTTTACAGGTGAAAATATAATAAAAACAGTAATTATTGAATGAAACACTAGTATATATTGATTAACTTGGCGGTTTTGCTATAAGCCGACGTAGCTCAACGGTAGAGCATCTGACCGGACATCAGAAGGGTGCAGGTTCGAGTCCTGTCGGCGACATTTATCTTTGCTCGGAAAGGTTTTTTTCAATTTGGATGAGTGTTTCAGGCTAATAATTATTGTTTATAAAAACAATAATTGGTTATTTAAAACAATCATATAAGGTCAAACTAAACATTTCCTTTGTAGATTGAAGCGGACACAAAAGAGGCTCAAATAGCACTACAAGATGTGGAAAGTCGACATCGAGAACTAATCAGAATTGAAAATGCATTAAAAGAAGTAAGAGACATGTTCCTCCAGATGGCTTCCCTGGTTAACCGGCAAGTAAGAACCACAATTCTCACAAAAGAAATACATGTTTTAACAGATATTCAGTCTCTGACTACTTATTAAAGCTTTTTTTCTTTCTCAGCAAGATCTGATAAACACAGTTGAATATTTTGCAAACCGAGCCACTAACCACGTTGATTACGGAAATCAAGAGTTAGTAAAAGGAGTCAAGAACAAAAGTAAGGCGAAAAAAGTGGGTACATGTTTCAACCTAAGAAAGATTGAGAATACCATTATTATTTTTATTACCGTGGCGTGATCAATACAGAACACATATTTTCCAGAAAGCATTGAATAATGCATTGTGATACAATAAATATATTCATGTATATTGAAAAGTCTTTTTAACATTATTTGTTTTGGCCAATCATGTGAAAAATTAAATTGCAAAGGACGTTGGTTCCATCTAGTGGCAAATATATATATATTTTTTAAGAAAATTAGCACTTATTTGATAGTTGTTTATTTATTATAATTAATCAATCAATCAGATTCAAAGATCGCATCATCAAATTATGAACTCGCCTGCACAAAAGATTGTAAAGTGTTTTAAATTATTATGTTACTAATTCCGTTTTTTTACTTTCAGAAATCGATAATAATATGCGTCCTTATCGGAGTGCCACTTTTACTACTAGTAATAATTTTATTTGGGTAAAAAAAATCTCTTCTTATATTTCTATATTACTTTATAGAGCAAAATAATCATATTTGATCAAATTTTGTGTAAATCATAAAATTGTACGATCAAAATATAGTGAATAAACATTTTTGTTTCTAAATATGTATTTATTTATCCGGAGTTTGCGGATTCAAATCCCAGAGTGCGCAAGTAAATTTTATTTGATTAATTTGTGTAATTTCACAACTTATTAATTAAAAATAATATGTGGTATATTTGCCGGATATTCCAGAGTGGTAGATACTGTCAGTATCGCCCTGGTGAAAGACCACCATTCAGAATCGAAACTTTGCCTGAAATGGCTTTAGCCGTATTTGGTGACCAGATCTGAATAGCCCGGTACTTTCCCACCTTCCTTTCCCACATCTCCTTCCCCTCCTCAATACGTTCAGCCTCACAACATACCCCAATTGGGAATGCCATAATCTCACTGGCTCCAGATGGTTAGGAGCAGCTATAACTCTTGTGTGGTATCACATAAAAATAAAAATGCAAAAAATTTCAAAATAATGAAAAATTTTCTTTATTTTGTTTTATTGAGACAATTGTCCTACAGAGATAAAGGATTTTCATATAATAACAAAAAATGGTGATATTTTACTGCATTCCTATCTTCCTAGAATAATTCTAATTCTGCTCCCTGTTCTTGGTCACATCATAAGAAATGACAAATATCATGATTTCTCACTTAAACCTAGGTGATAGGAAACACGGTAGAGGAAGCCGTCACGCCCCGTGGTTTCGAAACTAACATTGCGACTGGTACAGGTATCCTGATTATCATCAGGGAACCTTGAATAGAAGAGGGCACAAGATTTAAAGTACACCCTACAGGCTCTGGGCAGATGGAGTCAGGGCTCTGTAACATATACAAATAACTAACTAACCATCATGTATGCACATTGCACAAGACCGTTTCTACTACAGGGTGGCGCAAAACTACCATTATGGTTTGGAATGAAATGGCATAATCAAGTCGTTGTTAGTAGTCTATCGGCTTCAATTCTTGCACAAGCTGAACCTTATACGGGAACATGTGCAATGTGGCCAAAATCCTCTGAACGGACCTCCGCGATAGCTCCAGTTGTGCCGAACGTCTTCTTGTTGATGTTTCTGGACTGTCCTGCACACTATCCACAAAACGTTAGATATTTTCTTCCTGATATTTGCTGCGTCAAAACAATTGACCGTTGACTTTCAAAATAAAATTCAATAATTGTTGATCGCTGTTCTGTTGTGTAGTGTTCCATTTCAAATTCCCCAAGTTTTCTTCACAAAATTCTGAAATAAAAATAAAAAATATAAATAAATTAAAAAAGTTATTAAACATTCAAACCATAACGGTAGTTTTACACCACCCTGTATTAGGCAAGATTAGTTGTGGACAAATTTTAGGGCCGGCAAAAGGGTGGATTTTTTAAAAATTTAAAATCAAACTATGAAAAAATTGAACAAATTAGGAAAAAAAAATAATTGTTTTCATGAGCATACGGAACAATTACTTAATAACTTTGCAAAAATGTAAACATTGCCTCTACCTACCTCAAAACTAAAAAACTATAGAGCCGCTATTGAGTACAAAACATAAACCAACAGAATTAGTCATGACCTTGATTCATCTCGGCTGGGCAGAAGAGCGCTAGAGGGAGGCGCTCATGCTGACAGGACGATAAAAACAACAGCTTTTTTTGGATTCATCGAAAATGTAGGAAAAATTGTCTCTGGGGCACTTCTTCTTGGGATCTGCGAAGCATGTACGAGTTTAAAAAGTTATAAATTTCTTTTAAAACTGACTTTCTGAATAAAAAAATCTATATCATTTATTGGTTTGGCCTTAAGGCTAGAAAATTTTACGCCTTTTTTATTCCTTTGTAACTTCCTCAGGCCCAAACTTAGAGACCCGAGGCCCCTAGGCACTTATGGAGTCGGGGGCCCCTTTTTTGGTAATTTATCAACAAAAAAAACATAAGGACACTTTTTTTAACGTAGGTCAGTGGTATCTGAACTTTTTCGGCCACGGAACCTTAAAAGGCAGCTTGGACGTTGATGGGACCCCAGCAAGAATTTGAACATACATTTTTTCTATGGCATCCCAAATTTATTGAGTGGTGAGTGTGAAGGGAGTGGAATGGAAACTATAACAAAGACACAAGAAAAGCACCGCTGACCAAAATTTTCTAGGTCAGATGGCAAGCTAATAAATGCTTTTGATTTTTGTCATTCGTAAAGTCAGTTTCCAAAGAATATTAGACGTGTAATAATTTAGTATTTTTTAAAACGATAAATGCTTTCGATTTTTGTCATTCGTAAAGTCAGTTTCCAAAGAATATTTACACTTGTAATAATTTAGTATTTTTTAAAACGATAAATGCTTTCGATTTTTGTCATTCGTAAAGTCAGTTTCCAAAGAATATTAGACGTGTAATAATTTTGTATTTTTTAAAACGATAAATGCTTTCGATTTTTGTCATTCGTAAAGTCAGTTTCCAAAGAATATTAGACTTGTAATAATTTAGTATTTTTTAAAACGATAAATGCTTTCGATTTTTGTCATTCGTAAAGTCAGTTTCCAAAGAATATTTACTTGTAATAATTTAGTATTTTTTAAAACGAAAATCAAATAATGTTGTTTAAAACGGAAACCTATAAAATATATCAGCTTGACCTGCAAATAGCCGAGTGGACAAATGTGTTTTATTCCCACCATGGCGTCCCAAGTTCAATCCTCTGCTTCCTACGTCCTCCATCATTGCACAAGCAACATTTCCACTTTTTAGTGACGGAAGTAGGAGAAATAAAAATATTGTCAGGTTTATTTAATTATTTAATATCAACGGTATAAATAAATGTCACAGTTAAATACAAGCATAAGAATATAGTACAAATAACTTTAAAAAGTAACTATTAAATGTGGAATTAGATCATATAATAACATCTAATCCTGTAAAAATCTTAAGTACGTCCAACAATTCAATTCAGGAGCCACCTCTGGGGTGGAGCTCCAAAATACCTGATAAACCTGCTTGATTCTGTGCAAAAGAGGGGGTCTGTCTGATTGACAACCCTTTGTTAACAGAATGGTTGCCATCTCTAATGCACAGAATCAAGCTGTCTGTTCTACCTGAACTTGCTCTAAGGAACTAGCAGCATTGATCTTCAGTGCACCGGTGCACATACGTGAAACTCGATGGACACGAGCGGAACGCCCATTCACAATTGATGTCAGCTTCATGAAAACAGGTTGATTCTCTTACTCATTTTTGAGGTTATTCGTAACCCAAGAATGTTTGTCTTCAATGCTGACTCGAAAGAAAAGCAATTTTTTCTACTTTTAAGGTAAAACCACAAAAAGAACAATGTTGATAATTCAACCTTTTATCAGAAGAAATTGAAATGACAAATAAATTATCACTCTACGTAAAAGAAGTAAAATTATGGCTGAATGATCTAGATCTTGAAACGTTATTTCTATAAAATCATTGTTATGTCTATCTGCTTACTTAACTATAACTTCAACTTTTGTAAATTTAAACAAAAAATCTGCTTACTTAATAATAATAATTGGATCATTTGTATAGCGCGGTTTTTCTGAAAAATCACCTCAAGGGCGCTGTACAAATATTACTTCCTATTCTTTATCTAATTATGTACAAACAAATACAGAAAAACATACTTACCTGGCAGGTCGCTTCAGATGAACAGTTTTATTAGAAAATTTATGTATGGAGATGATGGTTTTACAGTTGCTATTTTATCCTCCTTTTCTATTCATGTTACATTTATTATAAGATTGGTGGCACAAGAAGAGTTATTGAAATATTTATAATTTATATGACTTTTTTTTTATATATGAATACCCCACAAGAGTCCCAACTGCTCCCAACCGTCTGAAGCCAGTGAGACTATGGCATCCCCAATTGGGGAATGTTGTGAGGCTGAAGGTATTGGGAAGGGGAAGGAGAAGGGGAAGAGGAAGGTGGGGAAATACCTGGCTATTAAGATCTGGTCACCAAACACGGCTTAAAGCCATTTCAAGCAACGTTTCAATTCTGAATGGTGGTCTTTCACCAGGGCGATACTGAGAGTATCTTCCACTCTGGAACGTACGCAAATATTCTACATATTATTTTTAAATCAATTAATTGTGAAAATAAAATTTACTTGCTCACGCCGGGATTTGAACCCTCGACCTTCGGATTCGTAGTCGAGAGCCTTACCCCTCGACCATGGAGGCTGGAAAATATTTATACAATGACCTTAAAGAGCATAAGAAGCTTTTAATAGATATTAACATTTTTTATTTATTTTTACACTTTTAATTATTTACAGTGTTGCGGGATATGGATGCATTTGGGCACCGATGGAATTTTTAAACTTTTTCTATTTAATGACTTTAGGTAAGCACTAACCGGCTAGCCTAGCTACAAATTTACGGGTGCATTTCTTCAATTTATGGATAAGATTGTCTGAAAAGATGAGTTTTAAGTTTAGTTCTGAATTCTGTCGAGTCTTTGATAAGTCTTAAGTCATGCGGCATTTCATTCAAGGCTTTAGGTCTTGATACTCCAAAAGCACGATCACCGAACTTAGTATTCGGTATGCGCTTTGGTTCCTTCAACCTCCCGATAGCTGATAACGCTGCTGACCTAAGGGTGGACTGCCGTATTTTCAGAAATACACAGTTCTGATAAGTAAGCCGGAGCCATTCCGTTAAGTGACTTAAATACCATCCAGCAGAGCTTGAACTGCATTCTTTCAGAACATTTGAGCCAGTGAAGATTTTTGAGGTGCTCTGAAATGTAAGAATATCTAGTACTCGTATTACTTAAATTCCTCATATTGCCCACACACAGGCAGTGCCTATGTGAGTTTTCTTTCTTACAATGATAATTTAAACAATTATGCATGTAAAAAAAATATGTATATATATATCGTATTGTAAAATTTTTGTGTACAGTGCCAGGAAACATTTCTCCCTCTTCTATTGCTATTGTAGGGCTTTAATAAAAAAAATATGTACAAATATTATGTTCTATTTTATGTTTAAAACTGTGGGAAAAAATAAAGGAAAAAAGAAATTATTATTATTTTTGGCAGCTGATTCAAAACATTGAAGACTGAAAACGAAAATCCTTAGGTATTGTTTAAAATAAAAATACAGTAAAACGTGGACCGACAAAATTTTATCCTTATAGCCGCTACTTGTTACATCCGAAGAGGTTTAAACTAATCGTATGTACCTACATACCTACCTCTACAATCAATATATTCACCAATATATAATATCTTTTCAAAATATTGCTTTAAAAAATATATACATAGGTACACATTACAAAACATACACCTTTATTGATGAAGTTTATTAACCATTGATTGATTTAAGGATTTCGCTTTCATGTTTCTCAATTTCTTCTTAACACTCAACCCATTATAACTCTCAGCAGCCGGTTTGGGGCTTTCAAGAAAAAATTTGTCCATCATATCACTAATCACTAGCTTGCTGCATATATTGTTTCAGTCGTAAAAATCCCTCTTTTCATAAATCTCTAGCTTATGCAATTGTTATCATAAAACAGTGATACACAACCTGCGGCCCAATTCGTGCGGCCCGTGGGTGAATTTCGTACGGCCCACATGGCTTTATATAAAAAAGAATGTCTGCCATAATTCTTATAATTCAAAAGGGCAAACGCTATCGGAGCTATCAAGAGGATGCTTTACTTTCGGCATGTGTCCGGTTTGGGCTAGCGGTTCGGTCGAATGAACACCGGGCCTCGAACCCGACCCGCACTCCAGCCGCCCCACACGATTGATATGCCGAGTCCTGGACGCGAAGACGCACGCAGTTCCGTCGCGCTTATTTTGATAACGAATAATAATAACAAAAATGCCTATAAGCAGAGTATCGCAATATTTGACGATTGCTACACGCAATTGTTGTCAATGAAATGAGGAGCAAATAATTCGGCAATTATCGAATGAAATAATCACTCAAAATAATATCATTTCGCGGCTCGTTACGAGTATTGAAGTCTTTCGGAGTACCTACAGTGCGAATGACAAGATGATTACAACGCGATCGAAGACAAAAATCAGCAAAAATTCAAACATAAGTGAGAATATTGATACTATCTCTCTTCCACCTGAAGGCAGCCAGCCTCGTCCGGCAAGCAGCAGTGTAACAGCCACCGTTTCCCCTGCGCCCGCCCCCGCTCCCGCCTCGGCCGCCTCCGAGTCTGCCACACAAGCGGAGACCTGCGCTAACGTCAACAAAGCCCCGCACATCGAGCCCCCCGCCCGCCCATTGTTATCATACAGTACCGCCTTACGCACCAAAAGCAAAATTTTTGTTGTAGGAACTAATGACTCGAGTGCCATTAAAGTAATACCTAAACAAAAATATATTATCGTTTCACGATTAGATCCCGACACTACGACGGAGGAAGTTATTTCCCATGTCAAAACGAGTACAGCTCTCAGCTGTAATGCTGAAAAGTTCATGGCGTTTTCTAAAGAATATTCATCGTTTAAAATTGGAGTCAAAGAGCAGAACATCGAGCTGTTACTAAAAGAAGAACTTTGGCCCCGAGGAGTGGTTGTCCGTCATTTTAGTTTTTACAAAAAACGTATTTCTGATAAATAAAACATCAAAAAGCCACCTCAAACACAATGACTACTATTGTACCAAAACGTAAGAGGACTCAGATCGAAGATGAACAATTTTTACGAAAATGTTCTTAGCCAAGAACATAAGTTCATCGTGATTACTGAGACTTGGCTCAACGAATCGATTTTCAACGCACAGATTTTTGACAATAGATACATCATATGTGGTGGACTACTGACGGCATTACTGAATGAAGAAAACATGCGTACAGAACGACTTTCACACCTGGAAACTGGAGATGAAAATTTATGGGTCAAGGTCACTACTCAAGACGTATGTTTTTTTATTTGTGCTGTGTATATACCACCTAGTTCTAAAACAAATGTGTACACGACTTTTTTCGAAATGTTAATTAGTAACTTAAACTACCTTGGTCACAAGAAAATTTTAGTGATAGGTGATTTTAATATCAATTCTTCACAAAATCCAAGTGCTGTGAACACATAAACGTTCGTATGTTATGGAACTATTTCCTATTATTAATTTTTACAAGGGAGACTTTGAGAAGCTGTACAACCAACTGCGTGACCACAATTGGCAGGCTATCTTAGAGATTTCCGATGTTGACGAGGCAGTTAAATACTTTTACGATACCCTATTCGCGTATTTTGATGAATGCTTCCCAAGAAAAAAAAGGCCTCGAAAGGAAAACTACCCTAAATGGTTTTCGAGCGAAATTATTGGGGACATATAGATGAAGCTCATACACCACCGGCGGTGGAAACAATCAGGTTTGGAAAGTGAACACAAGTTATTTAAAACTTATCGTACTAAAATTAAACGCAATATTTCAATAGCCCACAAAAATTATATATCGGAGGTAGAAAATAATGTGAAAAACGATCCGAAATCATTCTGGAAGTACATTTCTGACAAGAAACGTGACAGAGGTTTCTTAAGTCATGTTAATCTGAATGATCGCACACACAAAGGGTCCGACATACCGGAAGCCTTCGCAAAGTATTTTCAATCTGTCTATAATCCAGAAAAAGTTGATTTTGAATCTTATGTGCCAGGACAGATTGGATCATCAAATGCTCAAAATATATCTATTCAAAATGTTGAAATTGTAGATTACCGCTTAGCAGTAAGGAAATTGAAACCAAAAACATCGTACGGTCCTGACTTCATTCCACCTTTTGTCGTTAAGGGATGTTCAGAACCATTATGTAAGCCACTTCTATATATATTTAATCTTACGGTTAAAAACGAAATTTTTCCTAAAATATGGAAAATGTCGAAAGTCACCCCTTTACACAAAGATGGCGACAAATGTCAAGCAACTAACTACCGACCTATAGCGATTCTCTCCGCACCTGCTAAGTTATTGGAAATAATTATCCATAAATATGTATATACCAAAGTTGAACCATTCTTGATCGAACAACAACATGGATTTAGACATGGCCGATCTACTACTACAAATTTAATGGTATTTACAGATTACTTGGCGAGAGCACTCAATAATAACGAGCAAGTTGACACATCTTACCATGACTTTGCAAAGGCTTTCGATAGAGTTGATCACTTAGTGCTCATTAATAGGCTCGAAGAAATTGGTTTTTCGGAAAACTTATTGAAACTCTTTTGTAGCTATCTGAGTGAAAGAGAACAATTCGTGTCCTATGGTGAGTTCAACTCATTCGCGTATCCTACAAACTCTGGTGTGCCGCAGGGATCCAATTTAGGACCCCTATTGTTTTTAATTTTTATAAACAATATTCAGAAAAAAATAAAATTCGTCCGATTTCTACTTTTCGCCGATGACATTAAACTCTTTTTGAGAATAAGGTCGTTGGAGGACTGTAGAAAGCTCCAAGAAGATATCAATGCAATAATTGACTGGAGTATTGAAAATAAACTTGGGTTCAACTTCCAAAAATGTTCAGTTATGTGCTTTACAAGGGCACACAAGACCATATATTTTAACTACAAAATGAAAGATACGTCACTGAAGCACATGGTGAACTGCAAGGACTTAGGAATTGTGTATGACATTCGCCTAGCATTTCACGCTCATATTGAAAAGATCTGCAAATCAGCCACTAAAATGTTGGGTTTTGTCATACACAATTCAAAAGACTTGACCAACCTTGCAGTTATAAGGCTGCTCTACTTTAGCTTAGTGCGTAGCATTCTCGAGAGTCTCAGGTATGGGGGCCAGAGGACACTGTCTATGTACTAATGGTCGAGAAGATACAAAAGAAATTTTTACGATACCTCTACATGAGAGAGTTTGGTTTTTACCCATGGCCGTTTCCAACAGCATTTATCTCGGGAATGCTGGGTATATGCAGCCTTAGTTCCAGAAGGGATGTTGCATTACTACTGATGGCGTATAAGCTTCTAAACGGTATAATCTCAATACCAGATATTCTGGCTAAAATAGGATTCTATGTCCCGGATAAATTTGCGCGAGGCCGCCAACACAGGCTTTTTATTCTTCCTAGGTGCAGAACTAACTTACCAATAGTGATTCCCTTGGGAAGAATCACTAGGTTAATTAACTGCCTCGCAGGAAATGTGGATATTTTCCACATGTCCTACAACGTATTTAAACGTGAAATATCATCATAGTAAACCTACATTTGAAATTTTTTCTTTTTTGTCTCACTTGTTAACTATTCACTTTTTGTAATTTTTACTTACCTGTATTGCAATGTATTGGTTTATACTGTTTTTGCAAATAAATAAATAAAATAAATTTGCCCAGTACTAATTGAAGCCACCACGCCAAAAGGCTCGGTCGTTTGATCATCCTTTCCTTTAGTCGAGCTCATTATTCGATCCATTCCCACATGTTCTCTTTTAAAATGATGGCTAAGTCGGATGTGAGTGGAGGCGGCTTCAAGTCTAGCATATTGCACTGTTTATTTTCGTTAAATGTAATATTTTGTTCATAAAATGTCACATCGTTTCGAAACTAAAGAGGTGAACGAAAATTTTAACATTTTATCCATTTTACAATCAGAGCTATGACTCATCTAAAATAGTGTAAGTTTATAAAATATTTAGATAATTTGTATAGGGCCGTTTTATGAAAAATCACCTGTACAAATATTTTTTCCAAGGCTCCATCTTATTACTAACCTTTTTATGTGAGTACCGCATAAGAGCCCCAACTGCTCCCAACCGTCTGGAGCCAGTGAGACTATGGCATCCCCAATTGTGGTATGTTATGAAGCTGAAGGTAGTGGGGTGGGGAAGGAGATGAGGAGGAGGAAGGGAGGGAAGTACCTGGCTATTCAGATCTGGTCATCAAGCAACGTTTTGACAGGGTGAAACTGAAAGTATCTACCCCTCTGGAAAGTGCCGCAAATATACTATATCTACAGATATTATTTTTAATTAATAGATTTTCTTCTTTTTTTCACACAGTAGAATAATTGCACCGACTGTAAGAGCACCTTTTGCTTTTCTTGATAAAGGAGGCATGGTCCGGCCATCCGACGCACACCGTAGTCTGTGAATGACTGAGCATCGATTGGCTCATGTAGTGTGGGCACGGGCGAATGGGTTCGCAGTCGGGTTGGCGCTTGCAGTTGGGTTCATTGTGTTAATGGGGGGCTTAAAATTGAATAATAATTATTTCATACTACTTATATTTATTACATTGTGATTGTTATTAAATTATCGTTGGATGTTTATAAACTAAATGCTATCTGAAATACAGCCTCAATCTCTTTAAGTGCCAAGAAATGACATCGCTCGGATGATAGAATTTCCATCATTGCAACAACATTGAATCGAAGAACTATAAATAGTCATGGCAGACTTAGAGAATTATGAACTAAACCGTATTACTTTAAATTATTAACTAATATCATTTACAACATTTGTTTACGCTGCTTTAACAAAAGTCAACATTGCAATTTGGATTGCATGAGAGTCAAAAAATTTAATAAGTAAATGTGGTTTTTTTTTCATATGAAGCGGTAACTTGGTGATTTAATGACATTATAATTTTAAAAAAAAAAATTACTTTGTTTATGTCACTTTTAGTATGTGTGTTTGCATTCAAAGTATTGATGGCGAACGTGTTTTGAGACAGGAAGGGGTTATTGTTATGCGAGCTCATGCCTACTGGCACAACAATCAACGCTGATCGCTACTGTCAGACTTTGAAGAACCTTCGCCGTGCAATTCAAAACAAAAGAAGGGACTGCTGACGAAAGGAGTGCATTTGCATCATGATAACGCTTGTCCCCATGCCCCCTGTACAACAACCGCTCTCATTTGGATGGAATACTTTCACACCCCCCCCCCCTACAGCCTGGACATAGCCCCAAGTGACTATCATCTCTTCCCTAAACTGGGTGGAATGAATTTCAATACTGACGAGGAGCTGAAAGAAGATGTCATGCGCTAATTGCGTGAGGTGACAGGAGAGTTCTATGACACAGGCATTAAAAAGATGGTGCACTGCATGCAAAAATGTATCGATCGCAGTGGTGATTATGTAGAAAAATAGAAAAAAGCCCAAGCTTTCCAAAAATATACACATTAACGCAAATAAAAGTGTTTTACCCTAGGAAAAATCATTGGAGACCTTATTTTACGAACAGCCCTAGTACATATCCGAAATTGGGTTTTCATTGTTATCTCATGATATAATCACAAGGGATATCAGTCGATTGTCACAATTTTTTTTATCAACTAGTCGTTTTTAGAAAAACGGTGTGGCCACCCATGATGTATCTATGCACTATACCAAAAATTCCTTGTGGGCTTTACCTCAAATAAAACAGGATGTAAAAAAAAAAATATTTAATTTATAAAAAAATTTTAAAAGGTATTAATGCTCTCCCGAGGTGCGCAATCTCATATCTCTACACTTCGAAGCCACATGCCAGGTCTATCCATACTTGTTTTGAGTGTGCTGGCATCGGAAATTTGGCGATAAAGGTTTAATTCCTGCTTATGACGACTTCCATCTACTTGGAAAACTTCTGAATAATTGTAAATTTCTATCTATACTTTACATGAAGGTCTTCTTGGAGCAAAAAGCTTCTTTAGGCCGAGATGTTTCATTCTGCCCAAATGAGAGATGCGTGTTCTCAATCACTTGTAGAGGAGAATGGTGCCTTAGGGAGCATAGTATTTAAGGGCGCGCGGTTTACCGTCACAATTATTACACATTCACACATTGTAATACTAACGGCTATGAATCAAGGTTTTGCTCTATCTATTGTTTATTGTGTTCAAGAATTTGTAGAATTTCATTAATTTAAAGTTTCTTAAAATTTAATAATAACTATTATTATTCAATTTAAAAAACGGTTTATTTAAAAAGAAGTTCCGCTAGGTAATAATTATTACACGTAATATCTGTTTCGCCTTACGAAGACATTATCAAAGTATTGTTATTTTATCCCTTATATTTATTGTCAAAATGAAACTTCCGCAGATATTATGTATCATTGTAGAAATGCAGGAAAATTGCACATCAGTTGGCCTCAAGGTGTATGGGGCTCTAAAAGAGTTGTGTGTAAAGATCAACAGCCAGGAAGAGGAAGACATTCTTTTCCGAGTCATACAGTTACAATATGTCACAACAAATCAACTGTACCTAGAAGCTCTGGACACTCAGCAGAGTTTCCTCAACAAGTACAGAGATAACCGATTGACTCTCCTTCACCAGCAGACAAGTATTGCATTTATTTTTAACTTTTATTGAAAATATATTATCTAACTACATATACGTACATAATAGCAAAAACCAAAAATATTATATGTTTATTCAAACTTATTGTAATGTCATTGAGTCAAATCTGATGTTCTGTTTGACTTCCAAAACCTGAGAGATTGACTGGACGGGAAATTTTTCTTGAATTTTTTTTTTTTTTTAAATGCTAAAGTGTATGCTTCTTCCACATAGCATATTTTTATTTTGATTTAACATCCAATAAACGGCTATTTGATATGTTTTCAAATATACAAAAAAAAACTTTTTAATGCAATTATCTCACTAAATGTTTTAAAAAATAACAAGTTTAAATAATTTCCTTAGAATATGATGAATCATATCTATTTGGGAATTACTACAAATTTTTTAATACCGTTTGATATTGATGTGAAAAATATTCAATTAAATGATGCCACAAATGATTTTGCATCAATTGAAGCGAAAAATATTCACTCAAACTGTTCACGCGGGTTTATTAATATCTACGGTTAAGATTGTGAAGTCCCCCCATTTCCTGATCACGGATCATTTCCTGATAATTGATATCGGGAAATGGAGTAATCGCCGCACCACAAACCATAGTGCTTTTCTAGAGTGTCATCTATTTTCCTTTCAACCATCTTGGTGTTGCCATTAATAACCATTTAAGCTATCGCAGCACCCTCCTTATTTGTCTACTCTATTTTGACGACCTGTAATTATAAATTGGGGAATTTTATTGCTTAACCATTAACCAGGCGCAAGAAACCTTGGAGTCTTTTCAACTAAATTTTTAATAGGTATGTACATATAAATATATACAAAAAAATATATATATACATATTTTTTTTTTTTTTTAAATCTACTAAAAACATTGTTTCTCCTAAATATTAATGGATAGTTCATTCTACCTATGTCATTCAGTGGAAATTCACCAGCTTCAGCCCGGTCAAGACATGCAAATATAATAAGAGAAGTATTTGTCCTGCGCCCGGTTCTTGGGACAAGAATTTTTATTAAATGCCTAAAAATGTAAGTTTTAAAATATATACCTGTATCTAATGTAATACATAAATTTACAAAATAATATGAATATAGACATTATTCGTAGAGTTGTAAAACCCGCTTTGGAAATTTCTGCTGCTTTTGATACACTTCCAAAAAAGTGTTTGAAATAGATTGAAAGTAAGCACATATGTATTATATAGTTACATGGCACATATATTTCGCTAAATATCAAAAGATTTATGTACTTACATATTATTATTTAGATATTTGGCAATAAATGGAAATTCTTTTCATATACATGACTATTTTTAAATTTCCAAAATTTCCAGAGCAGTTTTTGCAACTCCACAACTCATCATAATCTGTAGTTTTTACTTTCCAATCGATACAAGCATGTACAGGGAAATCATTTTGTGCGCACCGATAGTGGTTCAAACTGGTTTGGAACACCTGCCAGTAGTCCCCTCTTACCTCGCAGTAGTCCTACGATACAGTACAACACTGCACAAGCAATAATCTTTTAAAAATGATTTACCTGTCCTTAGAAATCCAATACAGTGGAAAGTATCCCACTGTAGTATACCAGCAGCCTTGACTAAAATATGGTATGTTTTTTGTGAATTTTAGCCAACACTAATCTATCAGAAGAGGAATGTCAAGGGCTTTTAGACTCCAATAACCTATCACTATTCGTAGACAATGTAAGTATTGAAAATACGGCCAGGTCAATAATTGGTTATTTAGAACAATCAAAGAAGGTCAAAATAAACATTTCCTTTGTAGATTGAAGCAGACACAAAAGAGGCTCAAATAGCACTACAAAATGTGGAAAGTCGAAGAACCACAATTCTCACAAAAGAAATACATGTTTTAACAGATATCCAGTCTCCGACTACTTATTAAAACTTTTTTTCTTTCTCAGCAAGATCTGATATACACAGTTGAATATTTTGCGAACCAAGCCACTACCCACATTAATAATGCAAATCAAGAGTTAGTAAAAGCAGTCAAGAACAAAAGGAAGTCGAAAAAAGTGGGTACATGTTTCAACCTAAGAAAGATTGACAATACCATTATTATGTTTATTACCGTGGCGTGATCAATACAGAACACATGTTTTCCAGAAAGCATTGAATAATGTATTGTGATACAATAAATATATTCATGTACGAGGTGTGTTCAAAAGAAAAGGTGAATTTTGAATTTTCGCGGGCTGTGTACATTCGATTATCGATTTTTTTTTTGTTATATTGGTACACATATTTTTAGTGATCAGTGGTTTGTTTTTGACAACTGGAAAGGTTAGTCACGTTTTTGTGTGTTCTTCGATTTTTTACTTTAAGTTCGTTTTCGGAGGCATCATCAGTCCGATTGAAGTGAAATTTAAGATTTGCTTTGTTTTCTATGTCCTTATCAGCATTTCTTTAAAAAATCCAAAAATCGATGTTTTTTGATTTTTTACTCAATTTTTTTATAGTAAAAAATCGAAGAAAAAACAAAACATGACTAACCTTTCTAGTTGTCAAAAACAAACCACTGATCCAAAATGCCTGATAATGCTAACATATGATAAACATATGTGTACCAACATAACAAAAAAAAAAACGATAATCGAATGTACACAGCCCGCGAAAATTCTAAATTCACCTTTTCTTTTGAACACACCTCGTATATTGAAAAAGTCTTTTTAACATTAGTTGTTTTGGCCAATCATGTAAAAAATGAAATTGCAAAGGACGTTGGCTCCTAGTGGCAAATATATATATATATTTTTAAAGAAAATTAGCACTTCTTTGATAGTTGTTTATTTATTATAATTAATCAATCAATCAGATTGAAAGATATCATTATGAAATTATGAACTCACCTGCACAAAAGATTATTGAGTGTTTTAAATTATGTTACTAATTCCATTTTTTTTACTTTCAGAAATTGATAATAATATGCGTGCTTATCGGAGTGCTACTTTTACTGCTAGTGATAATTTTATTTGGGTAAAAAAAACTCTTATATTTCTATATTACTTTATAGAGCAAATCAATCATATTTGATCAAATTTGTCTAAATAAATAAATTGTGTGTTAAAAAAATAATGAATAAACATTTTTGTTACCAAATATATATTTATTTATTTATTGACATCATTGGAGGCTAACTTCAATAGGACTTTATTTATAATCCAACTCTCATAAACATATAAAAAATATTGTTTTTAAATTTATTTTTGTTTTATAATGCATGGATACAATAAAATCAAAATTGCATATTCATAAATTGCTATGCATATAGACCTATGCTAATATGTACTATTCAATATACATGACATTTGTAGCTTAGAGCAAGTAATTTATAGTAAAGTCTGATGTTGTGAGAATTCAGCTATAGCGCCACAAATGTCCTGACATCTTCAATATCATTATAAATATGTACAATGTACTAAATCCTAAACTACGGATATTGCAAAGCGAATCCATCACTACAGTCAATCTTAACCTTTCAGCGAGTGAGTTTTTGCGAACATAACTGTACGTGGGGAGTGAGTTTTTTTGTTTTTTTTTTTATTCATTTTTTTAATTATTATTTCATATGTAGGTATATTGAATGACATAACAAGAATTTTTAGACTCAAATTGTAAAGTCAGTATTATAGGCAACTATCCTAAACTTTAAGAAACTATCCGCAGATATCCATAGAAGTCACTACAGGCGTAACATTTTCATTAAATACTTCTTGCGTTTGAACTTTAGTCGCAGGTCACCGGTGTATCCATGCTCCTATGGAACTTTTTTCGTCCAGATGAACTGTTTCATCCATACACGCAAAGGTTAAATGCCATTTGACGGCAGGAATATGCGTACATCAATAGAAATAAAATCAGATTGTTACAAAGCATGGAAATAAATAAATCGTACAATGATAATAATAATCGGATGATTTTTATAGCGCCGCTTTTGTGAGAAATCACCTCAGGGGCGCTGTACAAATATTACTTCCTATTCTTATATTATTCTTATATTACGTCTATTCTATGAATTTATTATTATTTATTTATTTATTTATTTTTTTTTGGACAGGCCATCAATACACATTATTTATAGACCATATAAAGAGATGAAGTTAAATTATATTCAAGAATGTATTTAATATTACAAGACGCTAATACAAATGATAGAGTGATTGTTTCCATTATATTCAAGAATGTATTTAATATTGCAAGACGCTAATACAAATGATAGAGTGATTGTTTCCATTATATTCAAGAATGTATTTAATATTGCAAGACGCTAATACAAATGATAGAGTGATTGTTTCCATTATATTCAAGAATGTATTTAATATTGCAAGACGATAATACAAATGATAGAGTGACTGTTTCCATTATATTCAAGAATGTATTTAAGCTAAGACAAAGAATTATTATCCATATTTTTAGGATAAATAACACAGAACACTCTTAAAAGGGTGGGGTGGAGCGGTGGGGGAGGATGGTGGCCGGTGGGATTTATCCAGAGGGCCCTCAAAATCTTCTTTGTCTTGGTTACGCCCCTGGTGGCGTGAGGGGTCGGATTGATGTTCGTCTGCACGTACGCCAGGCGCTTGTCAGCCGGCTTCAGGATCCGGAGGAGCACTTCATTGTGTAGTCCACTGACATCATTGCTCCTGCATTATCGAATTCTCTGCAGTGCCAGTTACTTCTTGGCAAAGAACTCATACCCGTCCTCTACCACCTGATGCACCCGGCAGATCAGGTCAAAGTCGTGCTTGTTGAGGTACTTGGCCACTATCTCAATGACGTAGGTAAAGGCTCGTTCTCGCCCCAGCTGGTGTTCTTGTTGGGGTTCACTTCCCGGTTGTATACAATATTTTTTACAACCACCGCACTCACTAGTTCCGCACGTGTTCGACCGACCGCCGCCAGATGTATTATTACTCTAAGGATGTGACCGATGTCTAATGCGTTAATTCGGAAGAACGAAGCAGATTTCAACTCAAAATATTTGGCTTTTTATTATAAACTTGATTTAAGCCCGAAACGACAGCACTAAAATTATGTAATTTTTATAAATGTAACCCAAAAATTATTGCGGTTATTTTATGCTATTTTTACACCGGGAAAATTAATAACTTCCCGATCCTTCCAAGGTAAATCGGGAGCGACTACAAAGCGCAGCCGGCTGCCACGAGGGCGCCATACAACTAATAATATGTAATCATCAATTCTACAATGATCAATGTATTACAGCAAATCTTCGATAAATTTCCCGATTAATGCTTAAAATTCCTACCTCTTAGAGACACAGTCAGCTCCCAAATATAATTGCAGCAAAACAACCGATTTATTATTCAACATGCATTTAAGAACTTATATGAAATAAATGACCACTTCCGCGGCTGGTGCTTTAAAGTGAAAACGGTGTCGACTCCAAATAGAGTCAAAATAGAAAAAGTGCAAAACGATAATGTGAGAAGTAATTATGAAAATTAGGTAGATATAAGATTGAATGGTAAGAAAATAGACGGTCTAAGCATAGATGAAACATGGAACCACATAAAAGTGAGTCTTTGTGAATCTGCTAGAAAGGTATGTGGAATAAGCATGCAAGGTAGGAAGAAAAGTGATGCATGGTGCGATGATAAGATTAAAGTAATGGTCTCAGGGAAGAAGAAAGCGTGGTTATGTTTGATAGTGACTGGCAGTGCTTCTAGCGAAGAGAGGAATCGAGCAAAAGAAGTTTACAAGGGATGCAAACAAAGAGTACGTGCTGGAGTGAAAGAACGAAAGAAATGCCTGTAAGAGGGGATCAAAATGACAAACCACTTTCAGGTCAAAAGGTTCCAGAATGGTCCAGAAAGCGGATGCATGAGAGTGATAAAATCGAAAGATGGAAAAATGTTGACGAATGAGAAAAAAATAAAAGAGAGATGAATGAAATCCTTCGAAGAGGTCTTAGTGAGTGATAGTGATTCCAGTGGTGAATCAGGTATGAATGACGATGGGGTGAATGTTACCAAAATCAGCATGGATTAAATAAAAAGATAGATTAAATGTATTAAGAACGGTAAGGCTGTTGGTTTCGACATTAGATGGTTTGGGCGTGTAGAGCGAATGAACGAAGAAAGGAGTGTAAGGAAAATATATGACACAAATTTGAATGGAAGAAGAAGCCGGGGTCGCCCGAGGAAGACATGGCACGATCAAGTGAATCAAATTGAGTCGGACCATGTCGTCGGAATAACAAAAGAGACTGTATGAATGAGAATGAAGGAAGAAGTGTATTCCAAGATTGAGTTGTTTGGCGGTCAGTCCTCTCTGTCTACCCTTGCGAAGAAACAGCGTGGTGGTTGGTTAGTAAGTGAAATAAATTACGAAAAATTTAATTAGTGTCATGCTTTTGATGTAAATTATATTGAAAATCCATTTTATGCCTCTCCTGGAAAATAGCCTATATAACTAAGACAGAGATGGATTCGCATTCGCATAGTAAATCTGTGTATTTATTTAGAAATCTAATTTTTTCCCTGCGCCTTTGGCGAGCATATCTTCTGCACAGAGGGAGATGTGGTGGGCACTCGGTCGGGACTGAGGAACTTCTTCAGTCAAACAGTAAAAGAGTGCCAAAACTTCTTTATAGTACTCTTCATCTAAGTTTGGCACTGCTGGACGAGTTCCTGTAATCAGATACACATGTCTTATTAATCTTGAATGACTTTTGATGTGAAATGTCTTTCATTTCGGTCAGCAGGGGGTCGGTTGCTAAAACCGCATATAACAAAAACATGAAACACTAATATAGCTTATATCGTACTACCCATATGTCTTACTTTGGTATCGTTGAGTAGATAAAAGAAACCATTACTTAATCACACATGTATCACATATGCAAATGGCGCCATTGTTACGCCACTAATGACGCAATCAAAGCTGAATTTATGCCCATGCACAGCATTCACAGAGGCGTAGCTTGGCAGTACGTTTATCGATCCAACCGGAAGCGGTCGGGTTTGAGAGAGTTCACTTTGCCATAGCGTGTAATTTGTTGAAGAAATTTGACAGTTGTTCGGCTATGGCGCCCCACGTTCTATACATAGAGACAAGAAATCGTGTGAAAAGACTAGGGGAGCAAGACAGAGGAATGCCAATCCTCACCCACCCATTTTGACCAAGGCAAAACGTGTCCATCTCTATAGGGAGAGCAAGCGCAGGAGATTTAGGAATTCGAGAATCGGGAGCACAATTAGACCGTAAGACCCCCAGTAACATAAGCATGTAAGCTTTATAATATGTGAATAAATAGTGTATTTCGTTATGTCATTTCTGTACCCTACTGCCCATACACCTTCTGCAGCACGCATAAGACGTTTCACATACCCCACTGTGGTTGCGTCCCCAATAGGGCCTACCCAATATTTTTTAATTCTTATTTCAAGCATTATGTGTGGCATAAATATGAAACTTTTTAACAAAAAAAAATTATCTAAATAGCTTGAATATTCACATCGCTGGTGTGTCATCTTGGAAGCGGATGTAAGTTTTCAAACTCAGTATGACGAAGTTTAAATGTTACTCTTAAGGGCGAGAGGGACGTCGGAGAGTTATTATTTATTAATTCAAAATAATGATAGTATTATTACGCCATACGATAAACATAATGTTTTTAAATAGAAAAATATTTTTAAATATTTTATAAATTTACATAGGCTTAGTATTTATCAAAATCTAATCACAAATATTACTTTTTCTGACCGTCCCATTGTATGTTTTACAAAATATTTAAAATACAAATATGATTTTTACAGTGGAGAAAAGTATTTTTAATCCTTTATCGTTGCATTTTTGTAAATAAACATAACCAAAGATTTGTAATCCACATTACAAAAAAAAAAAAAACACAGTAAAGTTACATAGTGTTCACAAAAAAATTAAACCACACACTGTTCTTTTTTTATTTTATCTTATCGACAAGTTACAGAAAAACCTTCACAGTATTTTTTAAGGATATTCAACTTTTTTAATGTTTTTGTAAGACATGCATAGAACGGTCAGAAATGTGTAATATTTCGGATTATATTTTGATAAATGCTAAGCCCATACAAATTTTAAAAAAAAGTTATAATTATTTTTCTCCTTAAAAACACAATTTTTATCGTATTGCACAATAATATTATCATTATTTTAAATTAATAAATAATAACTCTCAGACGTCCCTCTCCCCGTTAAGTTTGTATTTTAGAAAATTTATACATAAAAAGATAAACCATCTAGATGCAAATTATTTAATTGGAATCTACCACTTTCAATAAATTTTAATTTTACTTTTTTATTAATTTCTATATAAACTTGACATTTTAAGGTAAGGTATTTTAACGTTTGAGGTTATCTGTCTTAGATGTGTTCGGCGGTATGTAGTGTATTGTGATACTTACCAATACTCACCAGAGCGCTTACGTTAATGATTGTCGCGGAGATATTAAATGAAAGAAGGTTCACTATTTGTTTGATTTATTTCTCACGCGTACAAAGATCAGAAGGAATATTTAAAGACTAGAAGTGATGCATTATGCAAATCTACAAGTTACTAGTAAGTTCGACAACACGACCGAATCAGCAGGGAGCAGAAAAGTGAATAATTCTCCTGTTCTGTGGATAACAGAAAGTCGGCCGGTTGTCATTTGAATGAAGGGTTACCATAAGAAAAAATAAACTTTGTGGCTAATAAATTGCTTGCATATTACATACCTTCCGCCCAGTTTCTTAAACGACTTAAAATTACATAATCTTAAAGTATGGATGTAATACTAATACCTATTCTTACAATTATCTTTGATGTAGATCAATAAGTATATACTCCAACTTGCTTATTGTTGATTAATATAAATCAAAGATAATTGTGTTGCATTTGCCTATTGTAAATAAACTAAAAATAATTACATTCGACATTTTATCTTTAAGACTTATTTTAAATATATAACATCACTTTAAAAGTCATCTTAAATTGTATTAATAGTATAAATAATAAATACTTAAGCTACCTCCTAAATAAACATTTTGCTTTAGCAAATAAAGGAGTCAAGTGACTTACGATTAAATACAAGTCGTTATTTCAGACAACTTAAGCTTGATTAAAATCTACATATATATATATGGTAAGTATAATACAGGATTTTTTATATTATTCAACAAAGTGATTTCCCTATCACTGGAATAAAAAGAAAATTATTATTAAACTTAAGCTTAAAATCTAAATGTTTTTAATTTATGCTTATCACAAAAATATAAAGTTGTGTTCATGAAATTTGAGTCTTATTTTGAGTGTTTATTTCTAACTTATCGTTATTGTGGGTGTATAGTATTATCATTTTTCATGAACGAACAAGAGTATATTTTGTACGATTGCTTACCTATGCTTCGGTAAGATGATGAATATATCAGTAAAGAATAATTTTAGTAATAACCTTTTAACATGTGTTATGTTGATTATATGGTCAGCATAACACATGTTATCATGTTCTTTAGGTAACAGATATTTTTATGCTATTATATTTATATATGATACATTTTCTATATTTAGTGTAAGATATTGTGTAATGTTTAAATTACTATAGCTAGTTGAATGGTTTGTTTACTTTACCATTTCGTTTTCTTACAACTAGTTACATGGTGAACATGTTTTTAAAGATGAAAAACTTTTCAACATTACAACGGTTCATCTCGTCGATGACCGAGATGCATTTCTTTCTACATAGTGTTTCTGCGCTATGTTTTGAAAATAAAAATTGTATAACAACAGTACTAGAGTTCAAAATTTATACAAAAATTGTAGACTTTAGTATCAGTAACTTTAAAAAAATATACATGGTTAGCTGTGTCTTGAATATGTTATTTAGGCATTATTTTTTAAATTTCTTTTAACCTCTTTGAGTTTAATATGGGTTTTGTAGAAAGAAAATAATTAATTTAATTTGCCAATTTAATTGCATTACGACAGGTATCTGTCGGGAAAATGTACTCTGCGACCAGATCTAGTTCGTTTGATTTCTGGGAGTGGTTCCTGGACAGATGCGTAAGCTGGCACGTTGTCTTCTACAGGTATGAAAGCAGGTTTCAGTCGGTCTATGGAGACACGTTTAGGCTTTCCTTTTATGCTGATGACGAATGTCTTCTCATCGCGTTCTTCTACCTTGTAGGGGCCTTCATAAGGGTTTTGAAGGGGTTTTCTTCCACCGCCTGTTCTGAGAAAGACGTGGGTAGTTTGAGCTAGGTCTTTATGTACAAAGCACTTTCTTGATCCATGAGCGCTGGCAGGTGTTGGCTTAATATTTTCGAATTTTCTCTGCAAGCGACCGACGTATGTATCAGGATCTTCTCTAGGCGTTTCGGTGAAGAAATCGCTAGGTAGTCTCAATGTTCTACCGTACGTGAGTTCAGCAGGGGAACATTTTAGGTCTTCACGAACTGTGGATCTCAATCCGAGTAGAATTAGTGGGAGATTTTCCAACCAGTTCGGCTCGCCACTTGCCATAAGAGAGGCTTTCAGAGTACGATGCCATCTCTCTATTAAGCCATTGGCCTGTGGGTGGTAAGCGGTGGTTCTTGTATGTTTGATACCAAATTTATCTGTTAGCTTCTTAAATAAGAAGCTCTCGAACTGACGTCCCTGGTCTGTAGTAATTGTCTCCGGGGTACCGTGACGAGTTATCCAGTGGTTCATCAGTACGGTTGCTACTGTTTCAGCAGACATGTCCTTTAATGGTACAGCTTCAGGCCAGCGGGTGAATCTGTCGATCATCGTCAACAGGTATTGATAACCGTTGCATGCTGTAAGAGGGCCAACTAAATCAATATGAAGATTGCGGAAGCGGTCTTCTGGTAAAACGTATGTCGATAGTGGAGCTGCTGTATGTTGTGTGACTTTCGCTTTCTGGCAAGGGATACATTGTTTTACGAAGTTTTTTATATCTTTCGCCATGTTGGGCCAAACAAACCTCAATTTTATTGTCTTCGTTGTCCCTAGAATGCCTGGGTGACAGACATTGTGAATACTTCTAATTACCTCTGTTCGCATGGAAGCTGGAACAAAAGGTCTGACATGGCCAGTTGATATGTCACACCATAGTGATCTGTCAGTGCCGGGTATCACCATTTGACGCAGGGAGAGGCCGGTGTCATCTTTTGCTTTAATACATTCGTCGTTTTGACACTGCGCTTCTGCCATCTTCCCATAGTCAATTGTAGTAGGACAGTTTATCTCTTCAATGCGAGATAGGGTGTCAGCTACTATATTTTGGAGTCCAGAGATGTGTCTAATATCAGTTGAAAACTGTGCAATGTAATCCAACTGTCTTTCTTGACGTGGAGAGCTAGAGGCTCGTTTCTTGCTAAAGGCAAAGGTGATTGGCTTGTGGTCCGTGTACAATATAAAATTACGTCCTTCAACGTTGTTGCGAAAGTTCTTCACGGCTTCATATACACCTGTTAGTTCGCGGTCGAATGTACTGTAATTCCGCTGAGCTGGGGTGAATTTTTTAGAAAAAAATCCAAGTGGTTCCCATGTGTCGCCGTTGGACTGTTGTAAAGACGCTCCAATTGCTGTGTTACTAGCGTCTACCATTATAGCGATCTTCGCATCGGACTTCGGGTGAGCTAGCAGCGCGGCGTTAGCTAGGTGATTTTTACAGTCTTTGAAAGCCTTCGTTAATTCGACGTTCCATGTAAGTGTTCTCTTATCGTTTTTCTTGTATCCAGCGATGCAATCAAACAACTTAGCTTGAGTTTCGATAGCTTTAGGTAGGAACTTTCGGTAGTAGTTTAACATACCTAAAAAGCGACGTAGACCTTTCGCAGTTTTAGGTAGCGGAAATTCTGTTATAGCTTTAACTTTTTCTTTGATGGGAGTCATGCCCGTTTGATTAATAGTATGCCCCAGAAAGTTCACAGTATTTTCACCAAATTTACATTTTTGAATGTTAATAACTAGTCCGTTGTCAGCTAGACGTTTTAACAATGTGTTTAAATGCCTCTGGTGTTCTTCTTCATTTGCTGAAGTGATCAATATGTCATCCAGGTACACAAAGCAAAAATCTAGATCTCTGGTGATAGCGTGCATAAAACGCTAGAAACTTTGTGCTGCGTTGGATAAACCAAATTGCATAGACGTAAATTCATATAATCCAAACGGTGTGATGATGGCCGTTTTTGGGATATCATCTGGTTCTACGGGTATCTGGTGGTACGCCCGCGCCAAGTCTATAGTTGAAAAAATCTTTGCCTTAGATAGTTTGTGGGCAAAGTCGTGGAGCATATTAAATGAAAGAAGGTTCACTATTTGTTTGATTTATTTCTCACGCGTACAAAGATCAGAAGGAATATTTAAAGACTAGAAGTGATGCATTATGCAAATCTACAAGTTACTAGTAAGTTCGACAACACGACCGAATCAGCAGGGAGCAGAAAAGTGAATAATTCTCCTGTTCTGTGGATAACAGAAAGTCGGCCGGTTGTCATTTGAATGAAGGGTTACCATAAGAAAAAAATAAACTTTGTGGCTAATAAATTGCTTGCATATTACAGTATAAATAAAAAAAAATCATATATATTATAATTTTTTTTTAGTCCTCACTGTGCTGAGGCGAACTAGGTTTTGAATAAGGGGACTTCAGCGACTTCTATATTCGACTTCAAGGTTTGGGTAAGATATTTTCAGTAACTTCTATGACGTTGTTTTAAGAATACTAGTCAGTTCTTCTTCTGTTAAATCCTTAAGCCAAGTCTTGCTGGACTTAATGTAATTATTGATTGAACCACTTTGTTTAATACGTTAATATGTTAAGTGGGAGTTTGTCGTATAATTTTACAGCATAAAATTCAGAGCTTCTTGGTCCAAAAGTAGTAATACAATTAGGTACATTTAGCTTGTCTAGTTGCATTACTCTGGTATTATGATTATGAGGAGTGATAGCCATTTTGACCTTTTTGAGATGATGAACCAGAATATTTTTGACAAAGATTTTTTGCACACTTGGAATGTCGAAATGTATAAAGATTTCCGTTGTTGACGCCTTTATGTGGACCTTTAAAATAGTCTTCATGATGCATTTCTGAGTCGTATTTAGTAGTTTTATGTAATTTGATGCAGCTGAGCCCCATCCCACAAACGAGAAATCAAAATCAATGCACAGATAAAAAACTAGAAGGTTTTAAAAAATTGTTAAATATTTGAAGAGCAACGTACCTCTATTTATGGATCAATTGAAAACATGGCATCCCCGCTATAACGGAACTGAGTTTAATGATCAGGCCTTCTTAAAAAGTGCCTAAATTGTGTTATATTCAGCAACAGGCGGGTATGGGTACCGCCGCCTGTTACTGAAGATGTTTAGTCACTTAGCAAAGGTGCTTGGGTTCATTGGGTGAGGTTTCAAGTCTTGGGGGCGGATGTGTCTGCCCACCAGCCGCATAGCGGGTTGGATCGAGAGAGGCCGGTTGAGGGAGACCCCTTGACCTCTCCAGCCGAACTCTCTCAACCTATCACCTTACACCGCAGTGGGAGGGATGAATTTGTACATCCGTCACTCCTGAACACACTGACCCCCGATTCCTATCCATACCTTATACCTTCTTCCTTCCCAGAACTTCCTTTCTTATAAATACCCTGCACACAGACTCTGAGGGAAATTATTTTCCTCAAGGCCTCCTGTGCGGAATAAATGTTATTTAAAAAAAATATTAAATAGAGTGGAAAAAATTTTATCACTGCGCCTCTATAAAAATAATCGAGACAATTCTATAGAAGAAGACAAGGCATGTATTTGTTTACAGTAAGACAATCTGAGAGATTGTGATCGAAATTGCAGACCTGTTAGTAGAAAAAGCACATAACTGAAATACAGTCAATCTGTGTATGCATGTACAAATATAAACATTTCCAACTCACCGTAAAACTCTGACGGGTCGTCCATAATACTATCTTCTACAAGTATGACTGAATCTTCCATGGAGGCATCACCTTCTGGAAAGTCCCCAACGTGCGGAGGTTCGAGTGACAACATTTCCCACAATGTAAGTCCAAAACTAAAGATGTCTGATTTGGTGGAGACGGGGTATGGGGAAAGACCGTTAATGACCTCGGGGGCTGACCAACATGCAGTTCCTAATACAAAAAAACCATGGGTGAAATAATATTATCGGAAAAAGGAAAGTTCTCACCTTTTCAAAGAACTATATGGCAATTTTAACACAGTGGTTTTTTTTATTATGAGTTTGATGATCACATGTGAATGTGATCATCAAACATCTAAACATCGAACATCTGCCGCATAAGCCACAGAGAAAATGTTTTGATAAGAACCCAATAAATAATAAATACTAATCTTCTTTTAAATTATAATGCTGGGTTCCTACTTCCTACCTCATCTATTATAATATGATCTATTTCATACAACGAACCATTCTATGATAGAAAGGAGTTGTTGCACATTCACACTTGCTCTATTTCTATTCTATTTCAATTCATTGGTATTTGCGGAGCTCAAAGTGACGCAGCAAATCTTCGAAAGAAAAAGTGTTTGATTTATTTTATTCTACTCCGTATGTCGTATAAATATTCTTAATCTTCATTTTTATACCATCAACGGACAACTTCGCGATCGATATATTTATTATCTTTCTTCAACAATTCTTCAAATCGCCTGTCTACACACGGGATATCCCTAGTGAGACAGGCACAGTAAAACAAATATATAATAAAATTTTGTACAGATGTAAATAAACAAAACAAAATTATAATTCATAAGCCCGGTTTAGTTTATTTTTGTCCTTGTCACAGGTTGATGTAACGTTCCAGAAGCAATCATAGTTTCTATAATGTTGTAAAAATGCTATTATCAGAATCGCGCCATTCGCACCCCATTTTTCATTGGACATGATCGTACTAGTGCTAAATACGTAGACAGCAATTTACACGTAGCAACTGCCGTTCACATGGTTCTATAGCCGGTCGACTCTATCATAGAATACAACGAAAGTTAAAGACGATTCAACATTGGGTTTCTATTTCTATCAGGCATTCCATCGCATAGAAAGCCTGTTCTCACTATTCATTTCATAGATTCTATGAATTAGATCATAACGAGGTGGGAAGGCGCTTTAATAGGAAAGGATGTGCGGCCTGTTTCATACAAAATTCGATTTTAGATTTCAGGCCAAAATATCCACCCAAACTGAATAATCTTTTTTTAATGTAAGGTAAAACAAATATCTAGTACGGATCAGAAGTATTTTATTAATTTTTTATTTAAATTAGATAATATATAAACCACAAAAGATGATGATTTATTCATACTTTTAGAAGGCAACATTGGCAAATATTTGTGACTAAATGGATGTTATTTTCTCACCCGAAAAATCTCACCGATCCCTGCCTCAGGAATATGATCAAGCATACAGTAAAATAAAAATCTGTACTAAAAAGAGTTTTGTTTCTATGTCATTGACCGAGCTGAGCTGATGCTGGAGGGTTTAAGTTTCCAGCAGAATTGGTACAAAATACTGAGAAGTAATATCATGAAATATAATAACATAAACACATATAAATTCATTACGTAATAATACATACATCAACAGCATCTTTGTGTCAGTCGTCGGTAGTGTCAGTACGTCTGCTATGTGTTATGCCGGCACAACAGTAGGTAGGTAGGTATACATTCCTTCATTATTATTATGAATGAGAAAATACTCTCTTTATGAAACCTTTACCAAAAAAAAGTTATTTTTTTTAATATTAAACATTGGAAGATGATTAAACGTTATAGTTTTTTTTTTACCATAATAGTAGATAATAATATATTAATGTAATCATTAATAATTCATTAAGTCATTAGATAGGTAAGTATTACCCACTGGGTCAAACGCGTGACTTCTGGGTTAGAAGTCAAAGCGCTTACTGCACACTCGCGTAGACCTTAAAGGAATGTTAGGTTCCTATGGTCGAAATATCAAAATTATTTATGAAAAAAAGTTAGATAACGTTAGTCAAGCGATTGGCGTACCTAACTAACTTTTATTCATGTAAGCACCGCGCATAGATCATAACTGCTCCCAAAACTTCTGGAGCAAGTGAGACTACAGCATCCCAAATTGGGGTATGTTGTGAGGCTGATGGTAGAGGGGAGAGGAAGGAGATAGGGTAGAAGAAGGTGGGGAAGTAGCTGGTTATTCAGATCTGGTCACCAAACACGGCCAAAGCCGTTTTAAGAAAATTTTATTTCATTAATGATGTTATTTCACAATATATTCAATAAAAATAATATATATACTATATTTGTGACACGTTCCAAAGCAGTAGATACTTTCAGTATCTCTCTGGTGAAAGACCACCATTCAGAATCAAAACGTTTCTTAAAATGGCTTTAGCCGTGTTTGGTGACCAGATCTGGAAAGCCAGGTACTTCCCCCACCTTCCTCCTCCCCATCTCCTTCCCCTCCTCGCTACCCTAAGCCTCACAACATACCCCAAATGAAGATGCCATAGTCCCACTGGGTCCAGATTTTATTATTGTTCTACATTAACTCCACACAGGAGGCGCTGAGGAAAATTATTTTCCTCAGGGCCTATTTCATCTTTTGATGCTGTGTGGAGGATCTTTTTAAGGAAAGGAGGGAGAGGAAGTTCTGGGAAGGAAAAAGGTATAAGGGGTGTGTAGGAATCTGGGGGTCAGTGCGTCCGGGAATGACAGATGTATGAATCCATCCCTTCTACTATGTATGATGCAAGACGATGATGGGTTGAAAGAGTCCGGATGGAGAGGCCAGAGTCTCCCTCAATCAGCCTTTATCGATCCAGCCCACCACACAGCCGGTGGGCAGACGCATCCTCCGCAAAGACCTGGACAAACCTCACCTCATGAACCCAGGCACCCCTGCTAAGTCACCAAATGTAACAAACCACTTGGGGTACTGTTCTTATGACTCTTTACATGGCTCGAGTAGGGTACTTGATTCATTTGATTGTGTCATGCCTTCTTCAGGCGTCCTCGGCTTCTTCTACCATTCACTTAGTCGTTTTATATGTATTTTTCCCCAGAACTAGGGAAATTTCCCCACACATCACATCACTGCCGTTTCTGCCGAAGTCTATGATAAATAGCTTAGATCGGGTTATTTCATTCTATAACCATGATTTGTCAAATTATATTGCAAAAACTTCATATGTCGAATCCCGTTTTAATATTTAAAACTAAGCATAGCTAAAACACTACAAACAGTTGAATGTAATGATTTTCAATGACGGAGCAGAGTTGAAAACACAAAGATTTTGGTAAAAGAATATTTGGGTAAATTGTTGCGTTAGGTTGTGACAATTCTACCTTACTATAATTGACCGCATGCTATCCATTCGGTCACAATTTCTGGTTACTATCCACATGTGTCCTACACGTGTTCACTAATGCTAACGGACTCAACGAAAGGGGCCTTTCGCTGCCTTGGTGCAAATGTTCACTAGCACGAATCTAAATGCTCTATTTTTGTTATATTTGCCTATTAACCCATTTTTTGCTGGTTTGCGATGGCGGACTATACTAATAATACAAGTCAGGACACCCCTCCCACTACACTTCACTAGCTTCAGCACCCTGCAATGTTAGAGCGAAATGCAGGACTGTCAAATGTATTTCAGATTCGTGGATAAGGCGAGCGCATCCATTCCTCTTAAGAAAAGTGTAAGAATTTATTTATTATAGTACGCTGACATATTACTTATTTATTTAAGACAGTGTTTTTTAATAAAAAATAAATAATGTCAATACTTATATTTATTTCAGTACTTACCAACATAGCCCTCTTTACACTTTTCCAAGTTCAAGTGACCATTTTCATCAATTTGAAGACTCACTCCGAAATCACAGAGTTTACAGATTACAAAGTCTCCATTCACCAACACGTTGAATGATTTTATATCTCCATGAAGCAACTTTGCCTGTGTGTGAATAAAATCAAGGGCTTTGCTTATGTCTAATGCAACCTGAAAAGAAACAACAATAATGAGTCAAAATTTATGAACACTGTGTTTCATATTGAAATGCACCCCAAAACAAATTGCTAATTAACCGTTCTTAGCCATATATAATGTTAAAAGCATAAAGGCGGTGGTACTTTTGGATAAAACTGAAAAAATTGGAGTTATTCAGAAATTTGGTTTTCAATGAAATTCAACCATTTTTCTTACTCAAGTTATAAGGGATAGTGTTTAACAAGAAATTTAGATTTGTAACTAATCATGTTCTGCTTAGGTTGAACTAATTTTACAATTCCATTCCGACGTATAAAATTCAAAAACCGACAAACCAGTCCATCAGAATGTCCTCTGTTCATTATATTATATACAACAAAAATATATATATTGGCAAACAAATTCCAATACATCTTGTGAAAAATGGCAAAAACTTTTAATCGTTCATCATTATTTAAGTATTTGATTTTTAAATGTTTTATTTATACTATAAGACTATATTTATACTATAAGACGCACACAAAGCACGCCAGTTTAGCTAAAATTGTATAAAGCAGTCTCATGGCCTCACAGCATTCCTACAATAAATAAACAATACTCGCCTTGAGAATTTTAGCTGGTGGAAAGGCTCCTTTACCTTCTTCAGCTCGCAATTCTATTCTATCACCGAGAGAATTCTCACACGCCTCCATGGCTAGGCATGGTCTTCCATCGCCCATCTTAGTGAAGGCTCGAAACCCCACAATATTGGGATGAGAGATTTTCTTCAAAATGTTGGCTTCATCGCGCAGTCTCTTTCCAAAAACGGTATTCTTTCCCTTTTCTGGGAATGTGCGTTTTAAAGCCCACGGAGAGCGAATACCACCTACTCGAGGAGATCGAAGCATCTCATACACAGCCACACCTAGTAGGAAAACAATTTAATTTCGAGTTTTTTTGTATCTGAATTTATTGTTAATAATGTTTTTTTTTTACTAATAAACAGGATTGATAGGATACCTAAGAAATAAATATAAAAATATACCTGTTCCATATCCTAATTTCTTTAAAAAGGGGGATGGGGGAATAGTTATTGGTGTTTCGGTGTGAGATATTACATTTCTCGTTTGTTTCACCGGAGTTTTGAATTCAGCCATTATAGATTTTCAAAAGAACGAATAATTAAGTAAATTTGAATGTATTTAAACTCAATAATATGATGGATATAACTTCCCAAAATGTCACAAACTCTGGAGCATAAAAACTACAGGTTTTATTTTTTTTCTATACGTCAAAATTCAAAACTTTGCCAACTGTCTTCTTTTAAACATTGATGTTGCCTGATTAGAGACTTTCAAATAGTTCTTACATATTCGTGAAGACCGGGGAAGGTTGTTTTATTTTACTGCAGTAAAAGAAAAATGTTATTCTATTAGATCAGAAAATGAATAAAAACGATTATCTATTTTTCATGAAGGAATAATATTATTCTTCCAAGCCTATTTCCCTTCTTCGTGCGGTACCTACTCTGGCATCTGGCAATGTGCGATTATAATCCATCCAATGAACAGTCAATGTAAGCGATTAAAATAAATGCAATGTACAATCTGACATAAACTAGACAAAAATTGAAACCCTGAGTTCGTTTAAAAGGTTCTAAATGGCAATACAAAGATGGCTCATAGGAAAATCAAAGTAAGTTTAAAAAACGCAATGGTCCAAGTGCTTATCGACGGCCCAATATGCGTGAGTATAGTGCTTCCAATGGTTTTTGCAATTTCCACTGGTACTGACTCGAACACGGGGCATTATAAAAGTAATATTATAATTTGGTAATGACATGCGTCAGTAAAACTTTATTTTCAACCTTACGCCTTTAAAAACCCATTTGATCAACTCCACCAAAATCCTAAATGAATTAACTGGCTTTTTTATAATTTTATATTCTATTCATAGTAAACCATAACTAAACATAAGAAAGAAAATAATGCACCTTTTTAGAAACTTTACCTCAAAGAATAATAATAGTATTGAGCATTATATTCCTCTCCAACCCGGCCAACTACCACCCCATAGCGATCACACCAGTTCTGTACAAGGTGATGGAACGTGTGATCAACAACAAACTGCTCACATACCTCAAGAAGAACAATATTATTAACGACCGTCAGTACGGATTTCGGCGGAACCGCTCGTGCGGTGATCTTCTTGCGTATGTGACGCATGTTTGGGGGCGGTGCCTGGAACATTACGGTGAGATTCAAACAGTCTCACTGGACATTTCTAAGGCCTTTGACCGGGTTTGGCCCCGAGGACTTGTCAACAAACTGCCTTCTTACGGACTTCCCTTATCGTTGTGTACGTAGATTGCCGACTTTTTGAGAGAGAGATTCAGAGGGTTTCCTCTTGGGGTAAAAATATCCTCGTCGAATTTAATGTTTCAAAGACTCGATCATCTCTGATTATGTCTAAAAGGGATCGAAATGACAATCTAGTCTCCTTTAATGGAAACAATCTTCCCAACAAGCCCTCCATTGATATGCTAGGTGTAATCTTAAGTGACCAGCTCAGGTATGGGGGCTCCATTGAAGCCAGAGTAAAGTTAGCCTCTCAGAAGCTGAGCGTACTGTACAGAGCTCACAGATACTCTAATAGTACATAACTGCTGACCCTCCACAAGTGTGCCCCTTTCTAGAATTTGGTAGCCACTGGTCGGGAGCCCCAAAATATCTGAAAAATACCTTTGACTCTGTGCAGAAACGGGCGGTCCATTTGATAAATTCGCCTATCTTAACAAACGAACTGCAATCTTTGGAGAACACACGTCAGGTGGGAATGCTGTTCTTCTTCTACCGGTATTTTAATGGAAGATGCTCTGACGAACTAGCATCATTGATCCCTTCGACACCAGTGCATAGTCGGGAAACATGCCAAATGTGCACCCAACATTTGCACATGGTTGACATTTGTCACATAAGAACGGGTCGCTTCTATGACTCGTTCTTGTGTTCAACAGCTTGGCTGTGGAATGATCTGCCGGCCTGTGTTTTCTCCCTCCTACAACATCAGTCCCTTCACGACTTCACTCCTTCCTATCCTCTAAAAGACCCTCCACACAGCATCCCGAAAGATGATATAAGACTTGAGGTAAATTATTTCCCTCGGAGCCAAATGAGCGTGGAGTTACTGTAAAAAAAAATCGTAATGTCGGTTTGCTCATGAATATTCTAATTTCTTTCATAATTAATAGTTTTTTTTTATATTATAACTCCAGTGAAAAATATTGTGAGTATAAAAATATATATTCATATAGATCAGCAAACGCTGATTCTTGATTTGAGATGGTATTTTATTCACTTTTAAATAACGATTTATAAATTCTACGTATAATTATATATAATGAAAGTTATATATTCAGAATCGGCGTTAGCTGATCTATATGAATATATATTTTTAAATGTATTATATTTTTCAATGGAGTTCCTTAATGACAAAAACTGAGCAAAGGTCGAAAAATGGATTTATCATGAGGCGTTCATCATATACAACATATAAAAAAAATATTACTAAGCCATTTGATGCAAGTAGGATGTTTAAAATTATTGGACTAGGTCATTTCAACATAATAAAATATTTTAAGCTTGAATTATTGCATAACTTGAATTTTTTTTCATTAAAAACCTGTTGTATCTCACCAAATACTATTTCTATCGACTTAGGAGTGATGTTATTCGATTCAGCACTGATGACTAAATAGTAAACAATACCTCACTTGAACTAGTTGTGAAACATGTATTTTTCAAAAAATTCCCCCCTCCCCCAGAGGGGTGTTCCACCAATTTAATTTAGGCGGACTCTGCAGATCTTCAATTCTACTGCCAAGAAGAATGTACGACCAAATTTTCACGAATGTAGCAATTTAGTCATTTATAAAACCCTATTTTACCTGTAGGGGAGGGGGGGGGGGCATGACCGGGTAGCGAGGCATGACCGGGTTGCACTATATCTCAGTAAATTGCAGCGACATTCGGTGGTAGATTTCACTAAGAATCAATCATGGTGTCAGTACGCTGACAAAGTTTCATCACCCTGGTTGTGTTTGTTCAGATTTTACAAACATTTAAGCAAAATTCACCCTTTTCTTAAATGTGTTTTGAGTTTGAGCCATTCAGCCTCTTAAGGTAAGTGATTGTTATTATTATTTATGTGTATGTGTGCCAAATCGTTCGCATTTTATTCGTATTGATATCTTATTCCGCAATTTTGACCTTTAAATTCAGAGCAGACTCGGTATGTAAAATTTGGCAGTTGGAACATAAACGGGTATGTGGTTCGGGGCATGACCGGGTAGAGCTTTTGGGACATGACCCAGTACCCGGTTATGCCCTTGATTCTAAATACATTATTTTATGATTGAAACATGTAATTTTTGCAGGTCTAAATATGGTTCAAACATGTGAAGAAGTCCAAGAGACATTTTATTAAATAATACTAAAAAAATTATAACTCATATGTTAGGAGTCATTTGGATTACGCATCGTTCCTCACCGAACCCACTTCTAAAAAGAACCTCATAAGGTTGGACCGTATCTAATCTATTGTTCCTAATTTATATTAATGACCTATGTAATATTAATATTCCGGGAAAACTATTCTCATATGCTGATGATACTGCAATCATAGTACATGGTAAATCCTGGAACGAAGTCACTGAAAATGCTAATAAATGCACCACCATTGTCACAGAATGGCTCAAGCAAAACCTTGCAAAAACCTTTTATGTGCCATTGTATAATACCAAAAGGGCGGCAACTCAAACTTACCTAAGTGTAAGGTTTCACAACAATACTTGCAACCCTGTTTCATGCTCTAATTATACAAAAATCGCTTTAGCAACAGAATAAATAATGTACTTGAGGTACCTTGAGATAACGAATAGGAAGTAATATTTGTACAGCGCACTTGAGGTGATTTTTCACAAAAACGGCGCTATACAAATCATCCAATTATTATAATTACCTCTCTGTAAAACTAGGCTTGCAAAGAGAAATGCTTTTTGATTGCTCAAAAATGTTATAATTTACTATCTACCATACATATCGTCTTTAAACACACAAAAAAATGTTAAAAACAATGAAAAAAAAAATGGATAAAAACCAAAGACATTAACTTTTTCCTTTGCCGGAAAATTTCATTCCTGTAAATATGGAATTTTATCATAACAAAAAAAAATTTAAATAACAAGCAAACAAACAAACAAACAAAACAAAACAGAAACAAAACTAATTTCCTTGTGATATTGAAAAAAATACGTTTTTGGGACCACAATTTTCTAATTTCTAAGTTGAACTTTAAAAAATATTTTTTTCAAATGATTATAGTTTTTTCTTTTTATCTCAATATAAACATACCTTACCAATAAATTTCTAGATTATGTTGATACACTCTATAAGCAAACTACATAGTACTTCTGTCTTGTGTATTTTTATCCCATGGTGTGATTAATAATTTGAAGGCAGCCAAAATAAGATTGAAATAAAAAATAAATAAATTCTTCATATATTTATATAATATATTTCTGGTACACATAATTAAATAATGCACCTATTTTAAAAAGTAGCATTTTGTAGAAATTTATTATCATAATTACGGTGTACCTACTATCTGGTGACCGGATAATTCAACACACTTTTAAAAAGTGATATAAAGTCATTAGAAGAATGAAAAAAAAAACTAGCCCAAAAACCTAATCTAACCTAACCTAAATAACCTTTTTTTTTTTAAATTCATAATAGTTTTACTTTATATTGTAATATAGTCTTCATTAGATAGAAGTAATAATATCAAACAAGAATGTGCGCAATGACATTTTGAAACCAACTTTCACCATAGTTCATCATAAAGTGTTGAAATATCTTAGAATTTTGGTGATTACAAAGTAACCTCATGTTTACTGTGTCCTGGTAATGGAATCTATTGCTTCATTATAGAAAGCTTTAAAAGAGCATGTAATTCAGAAATATTGATTAGTAGTAAATGTTTTCAAAACTGCCACATGTTAGTGAATACAGAGATGAAGGGTTTTTTGACAGAACTCTCATAATAATTATCTGTGAATATGGAATCATTAAATAGGTAAGTCCTGTTGTTATTTTTTAGTGACTAGATTTTATCGACGTTTTACAAATAATCCTCGTTCCAAACCCTCAGTTTACTTTGCCATGTTTATGATTTCATCTAATACTTTATTCTTTTAAATGTAATAAGAAAATCATTGTAAAATTTATTTTATTGTCTACATATTCTGATGACATTTTTAAAGTTGTGTGTTCTTTACAGGCTGATAATATTGTCCATTTATATATTTTTACCACTGGCGATGGTGGTAAATGGCGACATTGCAGATAATATTACCGAAAAAACCAACTTTCAAAATAACACAGACAATTTGCAAGATTTAAATTCAACTATCACCACGCCATTAGAAATCTTGTCAAACAAGACTGAGGAGAGTAATGTATCATATATTTATCCAAAAAAAGTTAATAAAACAGAAGAACTTATCATCGGAAGGACTGAAGGAAAACTATACACTAGAGACGAGTACGGAGACAATATCTTGCTAATATTTTCTAGTCCACTAGAAATAGGGAACAATTCATACAAAGACACCGAAATTAAGACAGATTACATACAAATTCAAAGCAATCTGAGTAATGTGACTTTATCTCAAGAACACATAATAAGTACTACTTATAACAACGATACAACAACTTCAGAAAAAGCAGTAGTAAGAGGATTTATTGACGATGATAAAGTAAATGCAACATCATATTCTACTACAGATATTGTAGAAGATACAAATAAGAATTTACTTAAACGCCTTACAAATTTTAGTAAGTTGAGATACAAGAAAAGAAATCTGACTAGAAGTAAATCTGTCAAGAAGATCAGAATATCTAATCATGCAGATAATAAAATAAATGCCACTCACAAAACCAACACAACTGTTAGTAAAACAGAAAAAGTTAAAACCAGTCTGCGCCTAAAAAATGATTCAGTACTCAAAATACTACCTAAAAATAACACAGAAAACATTTCTAAAATACAAATTAATATTGAGATTGAAAAACCTAGTATCTCAAAAAATAATGTATCCTCAAAAGAAATTGGCGAGAGTTATTCTGTTCCAACAGTCCATACTAACAGATTGAACAAATTAAAAACTGTCAGAGAGAAAAAAGATGAAACCATCACAAACTCAAAAGATGTGATCAGTGTTGAAAGTAAACTGAAAAAAATAGATAGTTTACACGTTGATATGATTCCATTCACTTTAGAAGATGCAATCGTTCCCTTGGATCAATCAGGATCAGAATTGAGAAACTACTGGATCAAGCCGGACACAAAAAATAATATAGAAAACTTGCAATACATGATCAAAGCTACAGTAATGGACGTTCACAAAAATCTAAAGCAAAAACAATTGATGAAAAATAAGAAGGTAACATTTACAAACAACGGGGGAAAGAAATATATCAACTATGGACCAGAAGACCCAAAACAATCGTCTTCATTCAAGCACATACAAGACACTGGAACACATTACAATGAGCAAGTCAATTTTAATATTTATTCGGACAAATTGATGAATAAACGAAGTGATGAGCGAATTCCTTTATCTGAACAGAGAAGGTCTTTGGCGGAAAGCGAAATGTTAAAAAGTGCGATGGGAGCTTGGGACTACATACAGGAGACGAGGAACAAAGAATTTATGCATTCTCTCATACCGACTCCAGAGATAGTTGCTCCGACAGCCAATAATGGACTTCTGATCGTCGGACCCATACCGAAGAGTTTGCACCAACAATTTAAGTCAGAACCTTTTACAGATCAATTGCAATTACCTGTAGCTTAGTTGAAATAATAAAATACTTTATGTTAACTTATATAGAATATGTATTTATGTATGTATATTAAATTGAAGACGTACGAACAACGATGAATGGTACATTTACAAAATGTTGAGGAATTAATAAAATCATTAGTAAGGAGTTTTGTTAGTGTATTTTATTTCAAAGATGCAGTTATTCATACAGGGAACACAATTAATAATAAAATTAATTAAAAAATCAATAAATTAGTATTCCTATAGAAGATGAACAGTATGTGCCTTAAAACGTTGTTCTTGTGAATAAAAACAGCATTATTCTCGTATAAAAAAATATTCACAATAACAATGCTATAAAGGACATGTTATCAGTGGCGTAGCGAGGGGGGGACGGAGGGGTGGACCACCCCGGGTGCCCCTATTAGGAGGGCGGCAAAATTTGCTTGTGCTGTATACTATACACAACCAGATTGATGAGATTTTGCTGAACCGAACTAAGGTCCGAAAATTCAAATTTTAAACTTAAGTATACTATTTTGGTTTTGAAATAAATGTTTTCCGCTCTTTCATATGATTCCTTTTTTCCACCAACACCAACATCATTATTTTTATGATGTCACAAGGGCGGCAAATTATAAATTATGATTCCGCCCCGGGCGACGATGGCCCATGCTATGCCACTGCATGTTGTTCATCATTATTCTACTCACTCCTTTTGGCAGCTATTTCCCTGGAATTACGACTCTTTTCTTAGAAGTATATGATTTTCCAGCATCTTCAAGAGTTTTTCTTTTGATTTTTTCTATGTTTATCTTGTGTTTCCTCTCCTATTTAAATCACCCAGTGACAAAAAAACACCACCCTTTTCAGCCATGTTTGTACTATTCATCGTTATTTGTGAGTAAAATTGGATATTCATCGTTCTTCGTGGGTAAAGCAAGTTTTTTTACCAGCTGTATCTAGCGGCGCCAATTTGAAGTTTTAAATATTTAATCGTTGAAGATAATCAAATCAATGAGGTTTACAAGCTTCAATTAGTTATTTTAAAACTAAAATACATTTGTTGATATATAGATCGTTGCTCTATTCATAACTTACTTATACCAGTGTGCCATTCATCGTTGTTTGTGCAACGTCTTCAATTGTAATAAAAACTCATTGTAATTCAAAATTTGCCAACATGTTTTTTTCATACACATTCTTATAAGTCGACCTTTTGAAAATCAGTTGCAATTACCTGAAACTTAGTTGGCTTATTAATAAACTATACATATTGACGTACGAGGTGTGATCAAAAAATATGGTGAAAGATTTTTTTATAGCAGCCTTATTTTCAGAGTGGAAGATACTTTCAGTATCGCCCTGGTGAAAGACCATCATTCAGAATTGAAACGTTGCTTGAAATGGCCTTTAGCCGTGTTTGGTGACCAGATCTGAATAGCCAGGTATTTCCCCATCCTCCTCTCCCCCTATTCCTTCCCCTCCCCAATACCTTCAGCCTCACAACATTCCCCAATTGGGGATGCCATAGTCTCACTGACTCCAGACGGTTGGGAGCAGTAGGGATTCTTGTGGGGTATTCATATAAAAAAAAATAAAAAAAACAGCAACTGCTGGTGCCAGATCCGTTTGAAGTAATATGTCCGATAGCCTGATCTTTGAGATAGACACGTCAGGTAAAGACCAAGGTCAAGCAAATTTTTTTTTTATAGTGAGGGTATAGTGCGATCAGAGTTCATTGCAAGGGGAATAACTGTAAACTCGAAATATTACAAAAGCTTACTGCAACATTTGTGAGATAATGTATGGAGAAAGAGACACGAAAAATGGGCCAATGGCTTCCTCATTAACCACAACAACGCGCCGTGTCACACCTCACTTCTGATATACCAATTTTTGGCCGAAAAAAGGTTCCTGTCTGTCCACATCCAACTTACTCTCTGGATTTAACACCATGCAACTTCTGGCTCTTCCCAAAAATAAAAACCCGAAAGAAGCCTTCCAAGAAGCCAGAAATCCTTCCTATCATGAATCAACGTTGGGTTAAGTGCACCGCTAGCCAAGGAGAGTACTTTGAAGGAGATTAATTCAAATTTGATGTAAGCTTATTCCTTTGTTCGTAATAAAATTATTCACTGTATTTTTTACCACAACTCGTACAATGCATTATGTTAACTTATGTAGGATATTTATATTAAATAAAAATTCATTATCATTTTTAAAAAAAACATATCTTTTACAGTTCCCCTCCCTCCTTCTGTCTCTCAGCTGTCATGTTCAATGTCCAAATGCTGGCTTACTTGTACATTAGAAACATTCAGAGTGTGTACATAATTAGGTATATTATATATTTAATTTACTTACCGTACCGCAGAATGAGGTTTGAGAAAATAAAACATCAGCTCTAGGTTTTACAGTGATTTATTGAATAATATTCCATATTAGTTAACAAAATAAGCCTGTAGGAAGTTATCTGCAATATGACATATCTGTTTGAGCATATTACGTTTACTTATTACAAATATGCACTTGAGGAAATGAAGGAATTCGTCATGCTCGGACAGATTGAATATTCAGTTTGATATGAGAGCTCAATGGTGTTTTAGCGTAAGGAAGAATTATTAATCTATTACATACTTTAAATAATTACACTGATAAGCAATATTTAAGGGAGTAAGGATTACCTGTTGACTAACTTCTTCATTAGAAAAAGAATCCAATATTTATGTATCTGACTTAATATTTTAACAATGTCACGATTATGGCGTAAAGGAGGTATTTGAATAAAGCATTTATACATTTTTAAAAGCTTCAGCTATGGAAGAAAGAAACCTTTAAACTTACAGAACATCGCTTGTTTCAAAATATATAAAATAATAACACAAGAAAGAAGTAACCTTTCACATAAAAATGATTTTCTTTTCCCAATAATGGAAGACTAGAGGAGATTACCACTTTTGATAATCCATATCAAATTTAAAATGGAATTTTCTTTCATCAGAGGTTTACTCAATAACAAGATATTGCCCAATCCCTCTCAAGGGTTACATCACATCCCATCCATCAGTGGAGCACGGCTAATCTTACCCTAGAATAGTCCTACCTGAGGACTTATAACATAAATACATTACATCCGTTATGACAAGTGCTGTACATTATTAAAGATGTAGTCACCATGTTTCTTCGATGATGACGACGTTGCTAATTCCATTGATATTTACAAAAAGAATCATGTTTCATTAAAACTTACAAGGAAATAACGTAAACTGAATCATTTGTTAGAACCTGATTGCATATTGTTGTTACATCAGTGTTGTTTATTGAAACAAAGGATTGTGCGTGGATAAAGATTTATAACTTCACAGGTGACATTATAATTTGGGAACATCTTAAAAATAGTCGATTTAGAAAAGAAAGGGTAAGCAAATGTTTATTTTTTCAATCTCGGCAACGTATAAGCAATCTAACACAAAATCTTCATAGAATAATTTGGCAATGCGATAGATAACAATTCAATAAAAGAGCATGACAGTTTATTCACCAAACCTTTGTAACGTGGTAAATCTTTAATGAAAAATGGACCATGTTGGCGGTATGTACTATTTTAATATTACAGAAAATGCAAAGATTTAACATGTTAAATAGATATTGCGTCTGATCAGTGGGATTAGAATACATTCTTGTTTTAGATAAGCCAAAATTTAGCATTCAATCAATAAAATATTAAAATAGGATAATAATAATAATAATTCCTAGTAATTATCACAAAGTAAACAAAGACTAGCAGGGCTCCACCGCTGTTCCACTGTTTCAGCCGACCGCAGAATACGCTGTACATAATCTTTTGAATGGTGTTCATGTCAACAGATGAATAAAAGCAAAATAAAATTAATGGGCACGTATGCATCTTATTTTGTATTTGTCTATTCTTAACAAAATTCAGAAATCTATTCCGTGTATAGCGTGTTATTCGCAGAAGAAAGAACAAATAAGTTACTCAGGGGGCATTTTCCATCTCTAGTATTTATTTACACAATCTCAATAGCAACTTTATTATAATTTACTCAAAATATGTTTTTTTGCAAATATTCAAAATAATGATTTATCATTTTGTTATCTTAGGAGCTGAACTATGTTTCTAAGAACAAAATGCATACGGTTGTGTCCGTAATAAGTTATCCAGAAATATAATACATACCATGCACCAAATGTCAGATTTAAAATACATACAATACTTCCCAAACACCGACGGCAGTTTGTGACCTTTGCGTGTTCCCGACTTGAGGACTTGAGGACCCGACCACCGCAACATGTCTCGCTCGACAGCCAGCTTGACCTAACGTTCTCTCTAACTTACCCAGTAGCAGTCTTGATTGAACCTTACAGTATCGTGTACATGTACAACACTCGCAGTATTATTTTATAGCTACTGATTATTCATACTAATTCAACCCATCCAGATTCAGTCTCAGATTTAAATATTTGGTTTAATTTATCATCGATCCCCCTTCTAATACAGATTTCTGTTATAATTTACGTATTACATATTTACTACAGCATTTCATAACCTATGGCAGTACTAAAATCTGATTAAATAAACACTTAATAAATAATGCATATTATTTGATTATGTATTTATAAACAAAATAGCAATAAATGTTTCACTATACTTTCAAATAACTTATGGCTTCAATCAATTTTTTTTAAATGTTTTTTATCAGTACTTTTTTATAAAAATGTTAAAAAATGTCATAACCAATATTAATTCGATTAAATGAACAAATAAATAAAAATAATACGGTTGAATTTAATTTTTAAATCAAATGGTAGAAAACGTATAAAAGAACTTTACTGAAAAACATGCAACAACTATCTTGTCGTACGCTACTTCATTATAACATTAAGATTTTACAAAAGCTTTGTTGATATTTATATCTGTTTCATAGACAATCAATTGACAGTGATTTTAATAAAATGGCAACATTCTAAATACAATAATAAGCAATAACAATCATTTCCTTCCCTGCACAAGTAAAAAGTAAAACAATGTACACGTGTATATATAATTAAACGGTTAAATAATAAATATATTTGACAAATCGATACTAACATAGTATTCAACAAGGTAGATTTAAGCGATGTACCAATTGTTCTCAGATGGCTATTAACAGCTATCAATGTATTCCAATACATATATCTATCTTAATCTCAACTTGATAAAAATATTTATGAATATAAATAATAATATAATAATGCCGATTACTTCTCTTAAAAATGAAATGCAAAAGATTCAGCTTTCGACGGATATAGCAATAAGTTATCTCTTGTATTAATGTGAATACCAGCAGCTAGATGAAGCACCGAGGTTCTTCTACAGGACATAGTCTCCTGGAAGCTGATGGTGGTGCAGGGACCAGACACCAGGCACCAGCAAACTAACCAAACAACCTTTAACAAAACTATCAAAATAATGAAAATCTGCTAATTTACCGCTCGTAGGGAATGATTCACATTTTAACTTTCACTCGCTTGCCTGTCCTAAACTATATAAATTCCCTAATTTACTTATTTGGTTTAAAAAGGGGTCAATGCGAGTCGTATAGCGTTTCTCGTATTGGAGTATAATAATTTCTTTTACATCACAATAATTTTCGTCTAATTTAAATTATAAATAATAATAATTCGACTCAAAACAAAATAAAAAAAACTCTGACCTTCGCAACAACACCGCAGCATTCGGCGTCGAGTTCCAACTAAAAGCACACCCCATTTTTCTGCATCCACATTTACACAGTTTTCTTAAATGTTTAAATAATTATATTAGTTACGTTTAATAATATGTATATATCACCTTAAAAGCGAAGGAAAATAGTCTGGGAGAGGTTAGTGCGGGAGGTGAGAGCCAGGAGAGGGAGCTAACTGGCCAGGTTCTGGGTCAGCAGGGGCGACAGCACTAGTGCTCCGCCCCCACCTGCGCTGCCCAGCAGGGACCCGAAGGAGCTCCGCAGAGTATCCTCGATCAGGCGCGCTATCTTCTCTCGGTCCGTCTGCAACACATGCATGCACACATATATATACATACATACATACACGTAACATACATCAGTATTATCATCATATTTCCACATATCCAAAACTAGTCATACAAACCTCATGGATAAAGCCGAGATGAACAAGCTCTTGAGCAAGCAGCGCTGCGGAATCAGCGTTGGACACCTGACAAGTCAGCTGTCTGTTCATTTTGTCATCCATCCTCAGCAAAATTGTCATCTGTTTGTAGACAAAAAACAACATTATTAATTGACCGGTCAGTGGCTGAGTTGGAATCGCGTCTGGGTCCCACCCAGGCGTTGTGAGTTCAATTCCTCAGCTGGCTAAGTCCTCCATCATGACACAAGCAACATCTTCCACTTACTGTGATGGTAGTAGGAGATATTTAAATATTTAATTTAACGCCCATAGGGCTTTTACATAGAGTTTTTTACATGGATATTTTACTCTTTGAACAGAGGAATGAAGAAAATAAATACACTGATAAGGGAGTTATATAAAATCAAGTCAATTACCCATATTACCCGCACAGCACTACATGAGTTCTCATTTAAATTTAAGAAAAAATAAGTAATATAATAATGTGTATGTCGAATTGATCACATCGGTAGGAATAAATATTTTTAATTATCCACATTCATTATTGGGTGATTTACACAGCATTACATAAGTAATAAAAGCAATTTAGAAAGATGCACACTAATAAACTTGATGTATTCGTTGAGCACATTCGAATAAACAAATTTTTAGTTTTGACCCAGCATCGGTGAACATCAATAGAACAATACTTATTACCAAGTCTGTGCAGTCTTTGAATGGGAAATTTTTGTCAGGTTATTCGTAACCCGGGAATGTTTGCGTATCTTAAAAAAAAAAGGCCCAAGAAATTTATAATCAGAGTTAAATGCTCACTCACAGGACGTTAAATACGGAAAAACATTCTGAATAAGATCTGAATGATTCTTTGCCTCAGACTACCGATGAGAATTTGAAATTTGTACCCATTATTAGATATATCATTCCAAGATGCGATTTGGTCTACTCCGCTGGCTCCTATCCCTAACCATTTGCCCTCAGTCCTTCCCAACTAGTTACACTCTTCATCACTTCCTCTGTCTGAATCTGAATCGCCTCTACTGTCATCTACCATTTGTTTGACATGGCCAGCACAATGTACCCATTTTACAGTACATGATATAGCAAAGAATCTTCACGCATCCAAACAACAACCAAACAACCGAGAATCGTTTTAACTTCAGACAAAGATAACATGACCGTTGCGTCATCCAGAAAGGTTACTTTTAAAGTAAAATTTCCAGCAATAATAGGGTAAGCTCACCATCAGTTCGGGAGTTAGGTTCGGATCCCGAGCGCGGACATTGCACATCATATGGACGACACGACGCGTTTCCACGTCTAGAGGTTCGGGGGTGACTGACTTCACGGACTCCGTGGCTTCGGGAGGGGAGGCGGCGCGAGTGGCGCCACTGCCACGGTTGCCGCGACCGTAAGCCGTCAGGGGATAGATGCCATATCTGAAAATCACAATATATTGCACTTACTAAAATGTAAATTGATTAATTTTTATTTGTCAAATATAAAATAACCCATAAACCATAGTTCACACCACAATTTCATTCAAGATGGCAGCTAATGCGAAGGTCACACAAGGTCGAAAAGGTAGATTTTTTTTCAGGGTCCCAACCTATACAATATAAAATCAAAAAATCTTTTACCCCACCTTTTGCATGGCAAAAACCCTTGCTGACTGGACTAATAACTTAATGCTAAATTTAATTAAAAAACATTATTCAAATAAGGATTTCAAATAAAATTTGTATGGGCAACCTTTTTGTATTTAGTAAAATTGTAACCATTGTAACCACCAAAGCAATCAAAGGCACCAAAAAAGTGCTACAGATGAAAAAATTTCTTTCTCCGAGGTAAATCTAATAAATGCTGTTGATCTGAAATCTGAAATTTGGTCATGTACCCCTACAAAAAGGAAAACATTTAAAAAAAATAAATAAAAAACAATCACAGAGCTCACAAAGAAAGTGCCACAAACAAAAATTTTACTATGCCCAAGATCAAACCAATAAACTAATGCTGTTGATTTTTATTTATTATGTTTAAGTGGGCCGCCGATTGTGCATCACTGCTATACACCCTGACATTCATATTACAAACCTTTTCCCTAAGAACTTGTAATGAAAAGGAACTTGTGAAATCCTACAGAATCCATTCGACTTCTAACCGAGTACATATATCACCGGAATATCGATTGCCCCAATTATTTAAATTTTGATGATAAAATTTGTTGATTAGTGACATAACTACTAATTTTTCAAAGACCTTATGTTTAGGAAAACTAACTGCTAGCAACTCTCAGAAATGGAGAGTAGTGACCATAATTACTACTGTCATCAATGGTGATTCTATCGACAATGAAATTGCACCGTGAGCGTAGAAGTACGTAGAATAGAATTTAAAACTTCACATAACTGGGTATCATAAATACAATAATAAATCCAAGTATCGGGGAAAACTTACTTGACATCCTCCACAAACTTCTCCAACTTCTCGGCCTGCTGCAACTGCGGCAGGTCCTGCGCCGTGAATTCCTTGACTTCCCCCTCCATGCAGGTCACGGCCAGAGCTCGCCCCTCTCCCCCCACCACCTCGTCTGTTATTGTCTCCGATATGTTGGCTGGAAACAAGAGTATCAATATCAATCGAGTGCCATACAAAAATAACCAAATTAACAAAATTGGGTTACGAGACGCCTAATATTTCGGTAGTATGCCGAGAGAAAATCTTGGGCGCAACCCGCCGTGCACCAGCTGAGTCTATTTTTGTAATAACTTTTTTGGAAAATGTATTTAGATATTTATAAAAAATGTATATATCTATATTCTAAATATATACTAAAAGAAATTAAAACGGGCTCTCGGAACAGCCTGACGTGTTTTAGTCAGTCTGTCAGGGTGTAGCAGCGTTACTGTCTCCCAGAATGGCTGAATATATGTTGCAGTATGAATGTGTAAGTCCGAGAATAATGTGGTCCGATTCAAAATCAGTTGGACAAGGGTGTTTTTGGTTATGTGCTATGCTCCTGTTAATTCTTAAAGCGATGAAATGAAAGATGATTCGTAGACTGGCGTGAGCGATATAATGAGACCAAAACATTTGAATGAAAGGATAATAATGGCAGGGGACTTAAATGGTTGAGTAGGAATTAGACGGGATGGATTTGAATCGACTTTAGGTATGTTTGGGGATAAAAGAACGAATGACAATGGTAACAGAATACTTAAGTATGTTTAGAGTGGAACCTGTTTGTATTTATTTATGTGTATGTGTGTAATATCTAAAATAAAATCACAAATAAAATGAATAGGAAATGTTATGTTTAAACCACTATTTAATATAGATTCAGACTTGGTTACGACTAGCACGAGGGGACCGAGTATGGGCCGTCTGTTTCAACGCATGCTATAGGAAGAGTAAGAGTTAAACGGCTTGCTAAAGCTAAATTTCCCCAAAATGCGTTTTTCAATCAATTTAATAGGCCTTCCACACAAACCGGGCGACCTCATTGCTGGGTGGCCCACCCAAAATTGCGTTTTGCCGCTACACGGCCGGTTTCACCAGTGGTCATATAAACACAGCTGGGAGCGTATGTCCAATGGCTCACTACTAATCAGTACTCATATGACAAGAGCATGATGGACGCACCTTGAGCGAACAACTCCCCACGGAACACAAAAATGAAAACTTTGTACTGACAATTTGACAGTTACAATGAATTGATATTAATAATCCAAGAAAAATAACATCTATTTCAGGTATCTTTTGCTTAATGGGGGGTTATAAGTCCCATATGATAGAATACAAATTAATTTTTGACAAAAAAAAACTTTCTTCAATATAAAACGGGTATATTATTTGAAAAAAATATATCTTAATATGTCAACTACCACATTACGAGCATGTGCCTCGTTATTTAGTCGAAAATAATGTAAACTCTTTACCAAAAACTATAAATATGAATAAATTAAAAATAAAAATACATCAACTTTTCAAATCACGAGACCGACTTGTTCCAAGGCGAATTTCTTTAGCGAATTACCAGAGGAAATTCAAATTGAAGAAATTCAAAGGCCAGCAAACCGGCAAAGGTACGGAATAGCACGTTGCATATAATATTATAGAAAATGATAGCGACGGTGAATTCATGTGTTACGATGAAAAGTGAAAACATTTCCACCACGCGTAAATAAAATGCATATTTAGGACGATTCAGAATTTTTGGTGGGATATGTATGTAGAAAGATCTCGTGAAATTTTAACGCTTCAAATTCAAGATAATATTACAACTACTGGAGAGTAAATTATAGTTTTTCCGTGTAATATCGTATACGAGTATAATAGGGAGTCATTTACTTTTAAAAACTCGCACATTTTTTTTTAAATAGGAGCAAAGCTATCAGCGCCATTGACCAAGTGCTGATGACGTTGAGGTTTCCTCTCTACAGGAAGTTTCCATATGAGCAATAGTGACTTATGCGGACTCCATAATTCAACTATCTCCAGAGTGGCGCGGCGTGTTATACAAGCAATTCCTAAGTTAAGGCGTATGTGAATATACCAGTGGACGAGGCAGAGATGTCAGAGGTTACATGTGCGTTCTATAACATTGCTAAATTTCCCAGTGTGATAGAAGCCATAGATGGGACTCATATTCCTATCCGGTATCCAGGAGGGGATAAAGCTGAGGTGTTCCGTAACAGAAAATCCATCTTTTCCTACAACGTGCAGGCTGTTATGGACGCCAAACTCAAGTTTATGAAGATAGTCGCATGCTGGCCAGGCTCTGCACATGATAATATCAATTACAACAATAGCGCTATCAAAGGGTGATTCCTAGCTGAAGAATTTGGGGAGAATCACCTTTTAGGGGGCAAGGGCTATGCAAACTGTAATTACTTTTTGACGCTACTTCGCCTCCCAACGACCCTCACAGAATAGCTGTATAACTAAAACCTCTTAAGGATTTGGAACACAGTAGAGAGAGCATTCGGAGTTTGGAAAAGGTGTTTTCCAGTTTTGTCACTAAAACTGTGAATAAAAAAAGACAGTATGGAGGACACAATTGTCGCCGCTGCTGTTTTGCACAACTTATGCATACTGCATAAGGATATGGAACTGCCAGGAAATAACACCAGTCCGGAAGTGCACCCTGAAGAAGAAAAGTTGGGCGGGCCTTTACTTTGTGGCAGTGGGAGAGGTGAAAAAAGGAGTAAATTGATAAGATTGTTTTTTTAGAAACCTATGAACCAAATTTACTA